>APFE030201356.1:42942-78199 GCA_000404065.3 Pinus taeda
ATTTTCTGCTGCTAGGGTTTCGCAAAAAGTTTGACCAGCGTTGACTTTGGTCAACGCTTGGTCCAATCAAGCTGAAAATTTGTGGGAAGTTCGATTTTTGAAGGCCGTACTAGCTGGCACAAAAATCGAGGTCAAAGGGTTGACCGTTTTGCTGCTGCGTTGACTTTTAGCTTGCTGCCCCTGCGTTGACTTTTCAGGACAGCGTTGACTTTTGTAGAATTGACTTGGGTTGACTCATCTACTGGTTGGAGGGTTGTTGTGACACATCTGGGCTGGCTGACCAAAGGAGACTTTGCTGGTTGAAGCATCCTGTTGACCGCCGAAACGAACACACACATTTTTCCTGTTTCTGATTTGTCTTCTATAAGACCTGCTTATATGTTCTATCTGCATTTTGCTTAACTACTTGTATGATTGCTGTGAGAAAAGTGAAATTGCTCTTAGCATAGAACATCTACAAAACTTTACAAGTCACTTATGCATTGCATCATAGCACAAGGATGACACACAACCCACATGTACATGGCATATTGTCGAGAAGGACATAAATAATGATTAACAAATGTGAATGACATAAAGATCTTTGATATGTAGTTAAGAACATTTACATATCTAGTACCAAAGAGACAAATATGCTAAGTGGCACAACCTTGCATCATCAGTATAAATATAAATAATATAATTTAGGTAAATTACATGCCCTTCCATCTATGAAGGCTTCATCCTTGAAGAACATGAGGAAGCAAGAGGGAAAAATCCTTGAAGCTTCAAGAAATATTGATATGTTGTAGAATCATTAATCCATCCCAAGTTAACTTTTACCCAAATGATTTTTGATGGGATTCTAGATTGGAACTTCAAGTATGCCTTTGAAAGTAGTTGTATCAAAATTTTGATTATTTGCAATGTAAATAATGATATCTTTGTTCAAAGTAATGTTGTTGTTAGTAAGTTCATTGATATGTTGTAGAATCATTAATCCATCCCAAGTTGACTTTTACCCAAATTATTTTTGATGGGATTCTAGATTGGAACTTCAAGTATGCCTTTGAAAGTAGTTGTATCAAAATTTTGATTATTTGCAATGTAAATAATGATATCTTTGTTCAAAGTAATGTTGTTGTTGTTGGTAAGTTCATTGATATGTTGTAGAATCATTAATCCATCCCAAGTTGACTTTTACTCAAATTATTTTTGATGGGATTCTAGATTGGAACTTCAAGTATGCTTTGAAAGTAGTCGTATCAAAATTTTGATTATTTGCAATGTAAATAATGATATCTTTGTTCAAAGTAATGTTGTTGTTGGTAAGTTCATTGATCAATGCAATGACCCCTGCTTGGGAAGAAGGCGAGGTTCCCTTGTAAAGTGTTTTTCTTTTTTGATCTTGATTTTACAATTTTACTGATTAATTTAAGTTGTGAATTGATATATTCATTAAATACTCATTTTGATTTGTCAATTGATGATTTTGACAGTGGTGGTCATTGAATTTTTCAATTGAATTGAGTTGATGTATCTTTGTTGACAATTTGTGCTTAGATTTTTTAAAACATTCTTTTCCATCATTTTAATCATGTAATTTCTATGAGCAAGGTACCATTTTGGCTTTTTAGATGATAATTGTTTTTAATATTTTATTGACAAGCATTTTTTAAATTTTACAACTCTTGCTTGTGGTTGTGCCTTTATTTCTATTTTGGTTCTCGATTGTTTTGAATGAGGAAATCTAGTAGATTGTATATATCATTTGCTGAGACACCTTTCGTGAATGACTTTGTAAGGTCACACAATATTTTCTTCTTTGTATTATGCTAAATTGATAAATATATTTATTTCCTGAATAAAGTAAGCTACTGAATTTTTTCCATTGAAAAACATTGTGAACTTTTCCATTATATAAATAAAAGGTTTACATTGCATAAGTTCTTCAAAGGGAGAATTGTAATTTAATAATCATAGAAGATTCAACTAAAATAAAAAGTTCTATACTTCATCAACTAAAATCATCCATAAGGATCTATCCTTTAACAGACAAACCAAAGGCATGGTATCTAGATATGCCCAAAGCATTTGGAAGGTATATATTGATAGACCTTGTAGGGAGGATCACCTCATGCTTTTCGTGATATACATGAACAATCAAAGACCCATAGTCCTAGCTGTAGGCTTGTTTGGACAGTCTGTTCACTTCCTGAGTGAACTCTTAGAAGATTTGGTTGAAGGTGATGGAAGAGAAACTTTCCTCCATATCTTCAGCTTGAAGTAAACATTCATGTAATTCCATATTTTAGTCTTTTCTTCTCAGTGAGCCATTTCACCACAAGTTTGCAGTCATCATAGACATTTATCTCCTTTAGCTGTCTAGTGTTTCCATCCATGTCAACCCAAAGCTATATCAAATTATTCCAGAATCCACATAGACAAATCAAAATTGAAATTTTAGGCATAATCATATGAACTTTTGGCCTAAATTTGGGTTTTCAATTATGCTTGGCTCGAGGAACTGTAATTGATTGGCCAACTGAATATTGATGTGATTGTTGATTTAGCATGGATTAGTAGCAATGATAATGCCTTTTCTTTCAGTGGTTTTTGTTACCTCTGCTAGTTGTGTGTTGAAATGATAAAAGCTCCAAACCACGCTACATAATCTGAGTGGCACTTGGGTAGGTCACCCAATGTTACTTTAACAACTTACCTTTCTTATCTTTTGATCGACTCTCCTTGGGCTTTGAGGAGGACTCCCCTATTAGGATTACTAGGGCTTAAACAATATGGAGCAAGGTGATATCACAAACAACCCCAGGAATTGAAATGGTTTTTTGAAAAAAAGAAAGGAATTGAGAGTGATGGAAGGAAAAGAAAGGGAATGAGAGTGATGGAAAGATATGAAGATTAGTGCCAACATTAAAGGGAAATAGGCGGGGTCGCGATCACAATCCCCTCTTTATCAGCTATTCCTTTAGGACCAAATGGGTGGGGGTGAAATTATCCCACTCAATCAAGTCTAGGATAACCCACAGGAACACAATTTCACTAGCAGGACTTGCTCATTCGAGATGCCCCAACCACTATACTAACAACTGTCACCAATATCCCACAAATTCGGTTGAAGATTCCTCCTAAAAGGGATTGTCCAACACTTGAAAATGTATATTTTTGGTGGGAACTAAGGGTGAGATGAAGATCGTAGAAGCCTAGACCTCCCCTTACCGATGATTGTGTTACTCACTAGATCGATAAAGCAATTTTGTGATCACCAGTCTATCCCTACAAAATTGACCTAATTAAAGCACAAATTATAGCCAATAATTGGGCTTTGGATTGATAGTGAATGGGTGCACTGTTAAGGCACTCCTTGCGATAGGTCACTGGTTCAAATCCCCCATGGGTGCTTACCTACCAAAAAAAACTATATTTAGTATAGTGATGTGTGGTTTGACGGTAAGTCTACTTGGGCGAAGCCTGGGAGACCGTAGTTCAAATCTCATTGAGTACACTGGCCTGTTGTGGTGATAGCTAAAGGGGCAGATTCCCCAATCCCGTCTTGGCGGCACGTGAGTCTAGCTCTTGCTAAAATCATAGGATCTTAGTATATCGACTTGCAGGTAGCTGGATGTACTCCTGGTGTTATAGAGGCAGCTACGAGGATTGATCCTGGGTCTCCCATAGATTAGGACTACCAGTTACCGATTCACCATGTGGTTAAAAAAAAAAACTAAGAAGAAGAGGCATAGAAAATCAACCCGAAAAATCAACACCCATAAACCAAAGAAATTTTTTTATTAGTCCCCACGGAGAGGGATACTCCCACTCTCCAACCATGATTACAAATAAGGAAAGCACCTCTCATTATGGGAGGAAGATTTAACTCCTTTAAAATAAAAATATTATTATTTTTATGGAGGACTTAGTTTAAAAATACCAAGTCTAGCTAATTCTAGAAAATAAAATAATTTAAAAAGTTAAAGTGGCTTTGCCACATGTACATTGATGATTTAAAGGTCCCCCACAAATTTAAGAACAAAGGTAGATTTTAATTTTATGCCCATGTTAACTAGCTCTAATGCTTTGGTTGGGATAGCTATAGTGGAACCCACAACTTAATTTGGAATGGTTCCACGGTCCTTTTTGAAATCCATTGATTATTTAAATAATTTCTTGATGGTTTGGCGGTTTGGTTGAGGCTCGAAAAACTGGCTTTGATGCCCCTTGGCTCCGCAAAATTCGACCGAAACATGTGGTCGCAATTGTGCCCCATCTCCACATGAAATCCCATCGATGTCATATCTGCAATATCTTCTTGTCGGAGTGATTTTTTCCTCTTTCTTCATCTGGACTCAAGATTACCCTCTTTAGAGTATAATTGGATGTGGGATCTGTTAATTCATCCAAAGATTTTTGAAGATCATTCTCATTTCTTCGGAGTGCTTTTGTTGCTGTCTTGGGTGTCAACAAGTTTGAATGATAAACATTTAATTTTTATTTTGGACCAGGTACAATCCCTCAGTGTCCAAGCCCGCAATTTTGCTTCCCCTTTTTACTTGGGACTATGATTTCCTTTGTGGCATCTCCCCTCACAAACTAATGTCCAGTGCGTGAGCAGACCCTAAGACTTACAATTCATGAGGTGCGGTCGAAGTCTAGGTGTGATGGTTTAGGGCTTGGCCGCATCTTGCACATTGTCTTGGGCAATCCTCGCCTCATTTATGAAATAAATTGATGTTAGCATAAGGTTAGTCTTCAAATACTATTAAGATGGAAAACTTAATGATCAAACTTTAAAGTTTCAACTTGATTCCCGAGGAAAACAAATCCACTTAGAAAATTTCAGCTTGCAAGGAAATTCGGCTTGTTGTCCAAACTTAGCCCCTGCATTGTTGTATGACTTGTCTCAGCTGCACGTGTCAGTTGCAGCCTCCCTGTACTGCTGCACGTATGAACTGTGGCCAACAAACCAACCTAGTCCTTATTGTCTCGGACTCCCTCTCTCTCCAACTCGACCCTCTAAATTCCTCTCTCTCTCTCCTTATTCAAGTCGAGCCAACTTCTTGGGAAAATCTCTCACTCGTGCTCAACTGGAATAATGACGTCTTTCACCTCATGATTGGGTCTATTTAACGATTTCATTAGGCCAAATCCCTAACCCTAATCTCCTAAGTGATCAATGGCTAGGACTAAGTCCTAAGATCACTTGAGACCAGCGGTTGAGATTATATTGCCTAAGCCTCTTAAATAAAGTAACCTACTTATCATTAGACTTAGGCCTAATAGTTCTCAATAACTAATTGTTGAACTTTTCCCAAGTTAAACTTTGGAAAGAAATAAGAAAATTAATGACACCTTGCATGCTAGCAACAAGAGAGGGAAATCGAAGTATTCTCCATGCTAAGACACACAACTTGAAGAAGACCTCCTGCAACTACAGAAATCACATTTGGCTCCCTTAAAAAATTCGACTTGCATAGTTTTAGCACCCCTATAGCAACTGGGGTGACCCGCGAGAACTCGGCCTCAGTTGTTACAACCTCTTCCTCAACATGGCACATCCATATCCTGCTGGAACTTGGACCTTCTCAGCGGTTATTTCTCCTCTACATAACATACACTCTTCCTGCCCACAGATCACTTCTCAATCCTCTCGGCCTGCCTGCAGATCACTCTCAGGCTTCAGCCCAATCGGGCTGGCTGCAGATCACTTCTTAGCTCTCTCAGCCTACCTGCAGATCACTCTCAACCCTCTCGGCCTGCCTTCTATAACTCAGTCTGTCTCTATCTGCCTGCTACAACTTGACTTGTCAACCTATGTTCGCTTGAATATTGTATTTGCACCCTTTCCTCTTTCTCCTCAGTCGCATGAGAATCTCACTCATGAGAAAAGTGCTTCCTCAAAATGCAATGTGTGTCTTCATCCTCTCTTTTAGGTTCTTGTTATACTGTTGAGCCAAATCTCTAATCTCCGAAGTGATAAAGGGCTAGGATTAAATCCTAACCCACGTAGATCAACGATGGAATTTAGATCTAAGTCACTTAAATAATTAGATTATTTATTCTTAGAAACTTTAGCCCAAAAACCAACATTAATTAATAAATTAATTAATGTCCTTTTTCCCAAGTTAAAACTTAGGAAAAAAATCATAATACTTGCTCCTTTCTAACAAGTTCTTAAAGAGGACTCTCTCTTGCATGCTAGACACTTAGCCTATGCAGAAGACCTTCCGATGCTACAAACATCAATACTCTTGATATGGTAGAATAGGATTTGGTTGAAATGAGCTAAGAGTTGATTGATTCGAAAGGTTATTGTTTTAACTTGTTCTCCATGGGCTGGCTAGAGCAATCACTGCTTTTGATTATCAACATTCAGTCACTAAAAAATATTAGACTTGAAACCTTCATCCATGGTGATAGAGAGTCCACCCCACAACAAATAAGCCTCAACTAAGGTATTCAAGACATTCCTAAGCCCCCAGGATTAATAAAAAAGATTGTTTCCTCTGGGATCGTAAGGAACCCCCCTTGCACTTCCCACTGTTAAATTTCAACAAAACTCTGCAACTACTTAGATGAATAACTGGAATCCAAAAACTAATTTACTTTCACCAAGATACAGAGTCTCTTAACAATTCATAAGCAATGGAATATAAACACAAATAAAAAGACATCACACAAATTGACACAGTTTATTTTTCTTAGGAAGCCCAATAGGGAAAATCTGCTTGCTTGATGTGGTATTTTATTGATTGTTCTGGAGCAATCAAATCTATTCAAAACAATGTCTCTCTTGATAAAGCGTTCTGCTTCTCACAAATCTCAGCTGATACAATAGATCTCAGCTTGCCTTGATTACTGCTTGATCTCAGCCCTCTAGCACACAACTGTTCCTCTGCTGCCTCCTTGACTTGCTCTGCAAAACCTGCTCGAGATCCTGCTCCACCTTCCTTGCGCACTCGGCAGCCCTATTCCCTTGTGCAAATCCCCTATTTCCTAATGCACTTCAGGTCCTATTTTCTAGTGCACTTTCTGCCTCCTATTCTTTAGGACCCAGCTCCTATTCACTACGCACAACTAACCTCCTAAGTTATAGCACACTTTTGTTCTCTTAAAACTTAGGACGCAATCTCTTCGCTCTCCACAATCAAGGCTCCTCTCACAAACTCGTGAGCTATCTTGTGACTTGTCACACAAACATTGTGCAAAAAACTATGATTTCCTGTGCCTTCATTCTCCTCTTTATAGGCCCAATTCGAGCATGCAAGGAGACTCGGGTCAAATTTAGAACTCAAGTTCTGTTTAACGAGTTAACTGAGAGTGACACACTCTCTCTCTCTCTCTCGCCAATCAACACTAGAGTTCTTAACTCGTCCTTCCTTCATTCAAGACTGAAGACTAACTCGCTCTAACTGAACTTGTAACTGCCACCTCGTTATTTAGTCAAACTGATGAAGACTCCACTTAATCGAAGCTCCAACTCTATGCATGCTAACTTGATGATTATTCCAGTAAACTGGAAATAACTCATCCTAACTGAAGTCTAACTCTTGACCTTACACTCATACTGATAGGACAATTTGAGGTCTTCATTGGCTAAGGCACAAGCCAGAAGACCTTTACTCGCCACATTTTCATCACCCACCCCTAGTAACCCCATTAATTTTTAATAAAACGTACTTCTTTTTACAAAAGCATTGTAAGAAAATTCTTCTCTCACTTTATTGGAACCCTTTGTCTGCTTCTGTCAAACAATTCTATTTATTATCTTTGTTCAGTGACAATATCCCTTGTAATTGTAACCATTGTAAATTAAATTGAAAAATTTAGAGGAGTTCCCCATACCATTTTTTTTTAAATGTAAGATTTAAAACTAAACCATACACCTTAAATAATGCCATAAAGTTATATATAATGTGATAGTTTAATCTTAAGTTCTGTACTTTAGGATAGACTAGTAATATTAATATATATATATATTATCCACGAACTATTTGACTATTTTTTGTTACACAGTTGCAATTTGTAATGACCAGAAGCAACTTTTGAATTTCACTTGTAATGTTGGTCTAGGGGAATTAGTTATGATCCTTTTGTAGCTTCCAATGTTTTACACTTGCAACCCCTATGTTGTGCAATTGTATCTGCAATTATCATTTCTTTTTTTGAAGAAAAAAATAGTTACATTTTGGAATTTTCCACCATACAAGTTCTAGAAGGCATATCAGAAGTTGCCCAAAATTTTTGCCTATGGAATGCTCATAAATCTGTCCTTCAGTATTTCCCTATATTATATGTCACATAAAGTTATAAATGACTGAATCCCATTTACAAAATACATGCTTGTCAGCTTGAGGTAGGTTATATACATAGAAATCCTATGTTCCACCAAGTTTCGAGGATGGGGGAGTGCGGGAGCTTGGAGACACACAAGGGGGAAATGTGGGAGCACCCCAAAATTTAGTAAAATTCAAGGAGGGGAGGGGGGTATGCTGGAATCCCTAGCATAGGCGTCCCAATCTCTAAAATTATAAAATATACAAATAACAATGATAAAATCTCAAAAATACCAATTCATCCCATGCAAATTCATCATTGTGCAATCTAGTAGAAATGCTATAATCCTGCCAATCCTGAAATCCTGAAAACTATCAAGCCTGCTGAAGTCAGAATGGGATATGAAATTTTAGTTTATCCATATGAAGTCTGATGAGGTTGGAATCACCCTCAAACATCTTGAAACAATAATGGTAATGTTAATTTTTTTAGCAAAAGGGTAGAAAAGGCAAGATAAAGGAGAATGTCACTTTTACTTTAATGTTACCATTAATTACCAAAGTCATGGACACTTCAAAGCTCTATCTCCTATTTTTGATCTATTTTCATGGATCATTGTACAAAAAATCTAGAAGGGAATGCCCAATTGTCCCCCTTCTAAGGGAGGGGGCCACCTAGATGTTCCCCTTGTTGAAGAAAATGTAATTAGGTTCGGTGTTTATAGTATATACATGTAATTTTGATCTTTGTACTTGTAAAGAAAAGAAATATTATTTTTGTGAATTATAAGAATGAGTTTCTTGCTCATTCCAATGTTGCATAACTCGTCACAACATCAGCTCGTTGACTCGTATAAGACTCGGGAACGACCCTTATAAGACTCGTATAAGACTTGTCAAAATACAAGAAAACTTAAAATATGGTAAGTTTTAAGCACAAAAAAGAAACTAATGACAATTCCAATCCTAATAAGTTATAAAAACCATAATATATGCAATAATTCATAACATCATCTCATATCTATAAAAGTACAACTTAACATATTCGATTTTTGTAAGCAAAACATTTAGATATTGAATAAGGAAAGGACTCATGATTCCATAATTAAAATAAAAATGTCAGCAAGTTCAAAATTCAAATACATATGTCATAAATGATAAATGATTGTCTCATAACAATCTTGAGGCTCATCACTCATGGACAACCACGCCTAAAATAAGCCCTCGTGGAGGTAGTGGTAACATCGGAAGGCTGAAGCAATTGTAAGGCAAGTGTATTTGAAGTCTCCATTTGAGATGGCAAACTAGAGAGATCCTTAGTCTTCATCAAGCCAACTCAAATCAAGGGCCTCCTCCTCCACAACCCAATCAGACTCTAAATCAATAGTATCCAATAAAATTGGATCTGTATCCTTTGGTTGCACTTGTTTTGTGAGCATTCGAAGGTTGTAGTAGATGAAAACCAACTTCTCCAACCTCTCATGTTCCAAGTTATTTCTCTTTTTGTTGTGGATGTGCTCAAACACTGACCAATTGTGCTCACAAGAAGAAGCACTGTAGGGTTGACTTAGAACTCTGATGGCGAACTTTTGTAATTGTGGTGCCTCAGTGCCACAATCTATCCACCAATGAGTTGTAAAAAAATAACAACAAAGGTTATTAGTTTGCAATGCCAAACATATAAAAGAGAACTAGAAAAATTACAAGCTAAGTTCTAACAGTTTGCACTTACAAGGCATTTTCTTGACCTTGAGACATTGGTTTGAGCTGAATCCAAACATGCCAGATGCTTTCTTGTACATATCTCGTTGTATGTTGATTTTGTCCCAAATATCTTGATCTCGGAACGTCTTCTCAATGCATATCATGACACCTCTCATCACCTTGGGATCTCTTTGAATGCTAGACCCCTCATTATAGAATAAGCTCAGACTGAGATATGCTCCTGCTGCATGCAATGGTTAATGTAGTTGTCTGTCCCTTTTGGAATCAATAATTTGCCATATAGGGTGATATTTAGATTCATTTCCCTTATAGAAAGTCTTGATAGCCTCTTTGGCCCTGTCCATGCGCTCATAAACATATCCCATTGCAAGTTTCTCTCCATCCATCAATCTCAAGACTTTCACAAGGGGCTCAGTGATGCTGACAATCTCAGTGACTTTGTCCCACTAATTATCAACAAAGACAGATGTTTTCACAGACATTGCTTTTGGTTTTGTGCTATCTTTCCAAAATACCCATTGCTGGCTACAAAACGTTCTTCTCAAAACTTGGTACTCATACAAAAGGATTTGGAGAGAAAGAAAGTTTGTAAGCAAACCGTATGACAGTTGGGCGACTAAGCTCACCCTGTGTGAATTCCCTCATAAGGTTCAACACCCAAGCATGATTATAAATATACTTGGTAATATGCTTGCATTCTTGCACCCACTCCAACTTCCCAATGTCCTCTATCATCAAGTCTACGGAATGGGCAGTGCATGGAGTCCAAAAAATGGTGGGATATTTGGCACAAAGCAACCTTCTAGCTGCCACATAATTTGCTGCATTGTCTGTGATTACTTGGACAACATTTGCAACCCTAACTTCCTCCACCACATCAACCAACAATGAAAAAATCAAATGTGCATCTTTTACATTTGTAGATGCATCAATGGATTTTAGGAACATGGTTCCTTTAGGGAAAGCTACAACAAAATTTATTATTGTTCTACCCCTCTGATTTGTCCTCCCATCAGACATAATTGTACAACTTGTAAATTTCCATGAGCTTTTAATGCTCCCCGATTGTTCCTTGACACACTCAAGCTCCTCATCTAGCTCTTTCTCCCTAAGTGCATTATAAGATGGTGCTTTGTATCCAGGGCCAACACTTGCAGTGGCATCCACCATCGGCTGATAAAATAAGACTTTGCATAGTTGAATGAAAGACTATTATGGTACCAAAACCTCCTCACTGCCATATCTGCCTCCTTCCTCTTCTTTTCATTGAAACTATCCAAGGTTGGTTGAGATCCTGGAGTTGTACGAGGACTGAAGAAAGAAGAGGTTATACTCCTGTTTGCCACAACACTTGAAGAGGAGTTACCAATACCTGGACTTTGAAACCGTGTTTCACTCTAAGACGAAGATCTACCTATCCCAACAATCTCATCTATCCTTCTTGCCCTCTTAGAACTTGCTTCTTTAATGGATTCCAAAGCAGCTACCATTTCAGTAGTGACTTCATCAAGGCAACTTAGACAACATCCCACACCATTCCCAGGAATTATGGCTAGGTGGTATTTCAGCGTGTTTATGCCTAAATGCTTTGTGGCATTGCAATAATTTCTCTTGATATTGCAGTCATTACCGACAATGATTCGTTGACCATGTGCCCATGTCGGATCACGAGATTGTTTGAAACCCTTTGGTGGCAAGGCGACAAAATCCAGAAGATCTTTTTTTTTTTTTTGGTTTTGATTTGCAATTTTTTTGGTTTTGTGGCTAAGTTTCTCAACCACACAACGACCCTGTGTTTGTGAGAAACTCAACCATAGGTAGCCCCAAGCATAATTTTTTTTTTTAAATTTGCAAACATAAAAAAAATAATAATGAATACATGGAAAACATTCTAACTAGGTTCATGAAGCCTACCTAAAGCTTACTCTGATCCAATGAAGCCTCCTTTAGCCTCCAACAACTCCTTCAGGCTCCTTTAGCTTCACTCTCAACACTCACACAAATTAGCCAAACTCTCAAATGACAAGTGAATGAGAAATTGAAGGGAGAGAGGTGCTTATAAAACATTTTTTCCCACCAATTTCCCTTTCCCTCCACCTCATCTCCAAAAAAGAAAAAAAAATTGAAATTTTGGACAGTTTGTGAGTTTTCATGCTCGACGGGTCCTAAACGGGTCTGATAGGGGTCTAATGGGCTACCCGCGGGTTTGATGCGGGTAGCCAGGTCTTATGGAAAACCCGTCAGGTCCGGGTCTAGACCATGGGTTCTATGCGAGTGCCCTGACCCAACCATAGACTCACGGGTTTAAAACAGGTGGTGCTTCACTAGCTCATTCCATAGGTTTAGGAAATTCAAAGAGTCAAAGACGCATAAAGAGCTCTTCTTGAGCATATGTGTAATATATACAAGTCTATAAGCCCTCCAAAGACAAGCACAACCCTGTTGAAGAAGGCAACAAGCTAAACGTTATATATCACAGATAAAAATGTCAAGTCGGCTCCCAAAAGAAGACACAACACTTCACACTGACATGTCAAATCAAATATAGAGACATAACTACTATATATACGCAGTTGAAGTCACCACAGAAAGACAAAGAATTTAGACAAGCCTCTGTAATTTCGGATGGATGCAGGAAGCCCAGAATCCCAGACAAGGTACAGTGGTACAGGAACCTCGGAAAAGGGCAACAGTTCAACAATTCATGTGAAGGAAGACTACTATAGTTTTAGATGGGCATTGCAGTGACATCTTTGAAGTCTCGACCCAGTGAAAAGGTCACAACTATACAATCTCGACATAGTTGCATAATTCGGTGCAAGGAGAGAATAGTTATAGTCTCGGTGACGAAGCATAGTGCAATTCCCGTTGGAAGAATAATCTTGTCTCGGCATACACAGTCATGATCTTGGTAGTATTCCAGTGAAGATATCAATGGTGTAACTATGATACAACAATGATCTTAGTGCAACCCTCATTCATATGAAGATCCCATTGTGATGTTGAAAAGCTCGATGAAGGAGCAGTCATGATGCAACAAGAATGAAGATATCAGATGGCTTCAATGGTGCATCATAATGATGATCGTAACAGTGACACCAAAGAGGGTTGATGTCTTGGTCTTGGAATGACATAATAGGTCAAGGGTCATGGTCTTGTTATTCACCAATTGGAATCTCTATAAGAAGAATTTTGTGCGGGTTTTCCTCTCCAAGAGGGAGAGGTTTTGGCCTTGGCAGAAAGCCAAAATCTTGTGTTCTTGTCACTTTGTTTTTTGGTAACTATTTGATGAATATAAGAAGACACATTCTAATAAGAACAAGTGAAGATTATGCTAAGAAGAAAAATTAAAAGACCTCACAAATAGTTATTAGGAAGAATCTCATTAACTCCATGCCCTAGATTCTTCAACACCCCTTTTAGGGAAACGTTTTCCCATTCGTTTCCTCCAAAAAGGGATGTGGGGAAGCGTATCCCTAGGCGTCTGCCGTCCCCGAAGTGTGGGAATGTGTGGGGGGTACATCTTGTGGAACATTGTAGAAATTTGAAATAATATAAAAATATCCAACACCTACCAAGGACATGCTTCACTTCACTAAGGGCGTCACATCTATAACTTCTTGGGCGTCACATCTATAACTTCTTGACATTGTTGCCCCCACAGTGTCGTCACCCTACTTTGTCATAATATATATATATATATATTAATATATATATATATATTATATATATATATATAATATATATTCCTAGGCAAATTAATTTTTTTATGACAAAGTAGGTTGACGACATTGTGGGGGCAATAAAGTCAAGAAGTTACATATGTGATGCCCTTAGTGAATTGAAGCATGTCTATATATATATATATTATTTTTTTAATTCCTTGGCAAATTATTTTTTATGACAAAGTAGGGTGACGACATTGTGGGGACAACAACATCAAGAAGTTACAAATGTGATGCCCTTAGTGAAGTGAAGCATGTCTATGGTAGGTTTTGGATATTTCCCCACAAGTGACTTTATATTTTTATCTTACAAGTCACAAGTATTAGTTTTTCTTGTTTGGTGCCTCTGCTTTGATGATTGGTCATGGGTATGTGCGACTACGACTACTACTAGGAATTGTTCTATTTTTATTTTACCATGTTTTCATTTTCTTTTTCTTTTTCAGCTTCAATGCTTTCTTTCGCAATGAATCATGGAAGTTATCGTGGCAGATGAGATATCATTTTTGGGATTATCTATGTACATTGTAGAGTAAGTCAATCACATGAACATTGATTCCTTTTAATGTATCTTGCACAAACCAATGTTTTACAATTCGAAATCAGATTGGACCAAGGGTCAACTTTGACTTCGACTTCAACTTGAACTCAACCATGATTCGAACCAATCTAAATTTAATGACTTGGTTTACTTGAAAAATAAATAAAATATCAAAATTTAAATGGAAAAATATATTTAAAAAATTCCAAACCAATAGAGACAAAATATGCAAAATATTCTCATGTATATACCATGTAAGGGTGAATATATCAAAATGACATCGAGTGCAATACATATTTGAAACAAAATACATAATCAATGAGGCTCCAAATGACCTCTAGAGTCCAAAAAACAATATGCTACAAACTATTGGCTTGCTTCATATCATTGATCAACATGATCAATCCTCAAACTTATCATTGCTTGTCAAAATGTTATACTTGGCATCATCATCTAGCTTTCAGTCGTAGGATTCCTTGAACTCCTTAAGGACATTTACAATTGCGGTAATAGTATTAGTAGAAGCACAAGCTGCATGAATATGTTAGGTAGTGCCATTGCCTGCGATGTCTGGATCTACAACTATGTCACTTACTACTAGTGGATCCACATCCAAATCAATCCACCCCAAGTTATTGTCATTTGCATCAAAATCATGATCGATGCTACTCCTATAACTCCAAATGCTCCTGAATGTCCAATGATAGAGGTGTGAGGCAAATCGAGGGTCGGTTTGGTGGGGGGGGGGGGGTCTCTTCATAAATAGGTTTTATGGTTTAGGGTGAGTGAGATTATGTATTATGTTTTAATATTTAAAAAAGTGACTTGGCTTGTGACCATGGGATTGTGACAGGTCGACTTGGCTTGTCTTGGTCAAGTTGGATTGGTTCGATACCAAAGTAGTCCCTCAAATTGTTTTGAAGACCGAGTTGGTTTAGTAGGGGGTCAATTCGACACAAGTCCGAGTTTGAGTTGTTTGAGTATTAGAACATTGGATTGAATGCAACTTTATGGCAACATTGGAATCTTGTAAGATAAGTGTTCTTTCTTAGCAATTATTTTCTGCTACCTTGCATATTTGACTAAGTTATTCGATTTGTTGACCTTAGGGTATGGATTCGGGGTTCTGTGGATCATATTTGGATTTGCTTGGACTTGTCCAAGATTTGCTTTGAAATGGATCCCACATGCATGAAACGTATCCCCTTTAGGATATATCACAATATTTTGTTTGTGTTGCCTCATACACTGCCTACATGGAGAACTTGCACCACCTCATACCTTGTCATCTACATAAAGAATTCACACTACCTGATGCCCTACTGTCTACATGGAGAATTCGTATTGCCTCATACCCTATTGTTTGCATGGAGAATTTGTATCACCTCATATCATGTTGTCCACATGGAGAATTTGTATTGCCTCATATCCTATCTAGGTGGAGAAGCATTCTTGTGCTTCCTCTGAGAAGAATAAATGCCCCTTGGAGTGTAGGCTCATATTAACTCTTATAGTCTTGGTAGATTAATTTATCATTTGTTAATTTGCAAGGCAACTAGACATACCAATACCCTCGTGTTGTCGAGTATATATTATTATTATCATCATCTAAGTATAGCTTATAATGTTGTTATTATTAATATATTCAAGTATATATCCAAGTAATTATTATGTAAGTATGTATCTAATTTTAATGTAAATATAACTTTTTAAGTTATATAGTTAAAATATTTAATATTTATAATAATTTGTTATTTTTTTTAAAATTATAATTATTCTTGTTGTTTCCCTATAGTAGTTGGATCCTTGCTTTTAAAAAATCTTGTATATCTATATTTGAATCCATATCTGAATCTTGATAACTTAGATATTTGATTTTATATGAAAAGGTGTTTACCATCTGAAGAGAACAATTGTAGGCCATGGAATTCTATTTTCCACAAATAAAGATGGCCATAGGAAGATAATTATAGTAATTGCTTGCAATAGCCATATAAAGTCACAAGTATTCATAGGAAAAAGACACATATGGTCTAAAGTACAAAAGTAATTATTAATAAGTGTAGATGAGACAATGATGATTGATTTGTAATGAAGAAGATCAACATATGTGGTACTTATGATCCACAAATATTCTAAAGGACACAACATGGTAATCGACATCACGTCAATGACATTTATTCCTCCTACAATTTTGTGGTGTTCATTTTCGCCACAGATCAATGTTATTTGTTCTTTGTGGTTGCTTTCCCTCTCAGAATTTCTTGTAGATAATTTCCTTCCCATGTTTGTCATGATACTTAATCATGAGTGTCTTATAGTAGATCGTTGCCTTTTCATGGCCCTGTTGATCTTTGCCTTTTCGTAGCCACTCTATTTGCCTTGAGAGAAATTCCTACACTGTGTTGTGGTTTGCTTGTTTCATAGATATCGTCATTTTTGTTGGACTATCGTGGAATAAACCTTGAATACAAATATTTATGTTTTTTCCATAATTTTCAAACTTGTTCCCTTATTTTATGGCACTTATCTCTCTCACTTTGATTTTTATATTATTTTTAGTGTGGGTTGCCTTCGTTACTTGTGAATGATTGCCTTGTGCCACAATTGTTGGCCATGCATGTGTTAATGTATCGACAATTGTTGGCCATGCTTGTGTTAATGCTACCTTGTGCTACAATCAACTAGCAATGTGTTAAGACACAACTATAATCTAACTAGCAATTTACATATCTTAACGTTATTTATTAATGTGACATGTGACTTTATAATATTATGCTACTCTTTGTTCTAACACTAAAAAAATATCGTGGAATGACTATTAGAATGTACTAACTCTATGAATGAATTTGTTTTGAAGAGATATAGTGTGTTTGACTTGATTTGGTCATTTGTAAAGTGATACTTATGCACAAGCATTTAGATGCTTTATGTTATCAGATGTTGTTCCATGTATGTAAACTAAAGATAAGTATGAAAAGAAATGTAGAGTGCATGTTGCTCATTGTTGAATTGTGCTCCATTGTTTGATTTATGATGTATTTAATGAATCTATGGTAATGAAATGTCTACATCCTAAAAGGTCCATAGTTTCTCTCTCATGTTGTGATGTGTTTACATGTAAAGAGGAGCCTTGACTAGTGGGTGTCCTTGTTTGTGGAGTTGGGCCCATTAGCATGTAGCTTAATAAAATAAACGATTCATTCTTCATGCATCCATAGTGGTCAATGAATGAAAGAATCTCGATTATAATATAATTTCTTCGTTTATGTCAATTTAGTTTGTTACTTGAAGAATGATAACAAATTAGGTTGGGATGTTTGTATGACAAACTATACCTTATGATCATTAATCAACTTTTGATCATTCTCATGAATCAATTAAAGCAAGAAAATAGTTAGTTTTATTTGCTTTTCATTGTATCAATATGTTTCTTACTTTCATTGCCTCAATTGTGCAGTCACGACCTTTCGGAGTATCTCTTCTAATTGCAGGGCATGATGAGAATGGGCCTTGTTTGTAAGTACCTAATGCTCTATTTTATGTTGTGTTGCTTTGCATCTAGGCTTTATTTGGGCCCTTTTTGAAATTTGACCTTTTATAATAATATTTTGGGACTTGTTTGTAAGTACATGACACTCTATTTTATGTTATGTGTTGCTTTGCGTCTAGGCTCTATTTGGAACTTTTTTGAAATTTGACCTTTATAATAATATTTTGAAAATATTGTTGCTAACAAATATATGTATTTTTGGGGAAGATTACATGACTTCATCAAGATCTTATCGCTTTGTTAACTTTGTCAAAGTGATGGATTTTGATTATTTAAACTATTCCTAATTGAAATGAACATGTATTTTTTAAAATTGATCTGTTGGGTAAATATTATTAAAATGATAGTAGGAATGTGATTTTGAGAATAATTATGCTTCTTGATGATGCTTTAGATGTATAGTGGTGGCTAGTGTGGCCTTTCCTATTATGGGACTATTACAATACATTGTAGTCAGCATATAAAAGGGATATCCAACATTCTCTACACTTGAAAGCACTTTAGTTGAGACATTGTGACTTCGGTGTCTCCGTTCTAGCAAAGATGTTTAGGACTAGCGACGAGCTTCATCTGCAAGGAATAAACTACCTATGTAGGGCACATTGCGCTTGCTTGCACTTGCAGAATGACTCACGAGGGGTGAACATGTCTTCGGATAATCTTATTCTTGGTGGCAGGTTTGAAACACTCTACATTCCCATAGACTCAAGACTTGTTGAGACATGTGAATTTTGATAAAATGAGGATTAAATCGTTTCCATATGAGACCATGGTGCATGTATAGTAGTGTTGATGATGACTCATGAGCTAAGTCCCCTGACACGGGGATTCGGGACACGTAGGATTCGAGATTCGTGGTGTCGGATTCGGACACGCTGACCCCCCGGAACAGGACACGTTATATATTTCTAATAAAAGTAAATATAATATATATATATAATATAAATATATATATAAAAATATATAAAAATGAATTATATATTTCTTACACAAATTTTAATTAATGATACAAATTTGTTGATTTCAAACATAGATCTTCATCTATAGCTATTAGCATGCAGAGTACATACAAAATTCAAATAAATGTCAGTGGTACTGGTCACAAATGATAAATCTATTAAAAATTTAAATCATGATTCATAATTCATAACTGAAAGACAACTTACAACTACAAGATAGTAAGATAAACACACTGACAATTGTAGTTTTCTCATTAAGTCATCAAATCAAAATGTGTTACATTGGTAGTGTTGGTGCAATGCCAATGGAAAATAGAAATAAAAAATATAAAACAACTACAGGTGTACAAGCCCTCAAGCATCAATCAACATCGAATCAGCACACTCCCCATCATCATGTCCCACTGCTCTCCTCTGCATCCTCCTCCTCCTGTATCCATAGCGCCTCTACATCTGTTGGTATGGAGGTTGACCCCTCTAAGTCATCAAATCTAACAGGCTCTAGCACTGGATCATTGAGATCCATGTTGGCCAATGCCAACTCAACAGTGGTGTCCAGACCCATACATTAGGAACAATGTTACTTGGGAGCCGGAGCGAAAGCGGGGAGCAAGAGCGAAAACGGGAGCGGGAGCAACATATTCAGAAGCTCTTGGTTTGGTGCTCTTGATTAAATACGAGTTCCATACCCTATTACATGACAAAATTCAATGGAAACATTGCAATCCCCCAATCCTAAAATCCTAAAAAACTGATAAGTCTGCTGAATTTTGAATGAAATCTAAAATTCTACTTTCTCCATATGAAATCCAATGAGGCTGGAACCACTCTCAAACGTCCTGAGTCATTTCATGGTAATGTTAAAAATTTAAGTAAAAGGATGAAAATGAAGATTAAGGAGAATGTCACTTTTACTTTAAGAATTTAACATTACCATGAATAGCATATCAATACTAGGGCCCAGACTTGATCATGAAGCTGCCAAAATGCTCTACTCCTGGCTCAAACAGCACAAATCACTTGCCAAGTGAAAATATTAACGAACAAACACGCCCTTTTCTTTCCCGCACTGAGCTTAGCGAGTCCCGGAAACCGGACACGTGTCCTTAAATCGCGACACGCCCCTGAAAATCGCGACACGCCCTCGGACACGACGTGTCCTGTGATTTGGACACGAATCCGGACCGAATCGTGTCGGATTCGCCGGATTTGGGTTCGCAGGGGGTTTAGGACGAATCCGGTGACTTAGTCTAAAACTAATTGCTACCACAATTTGGTTATGCATCGTATGAATCTACATTTCACTGAGCTGCACATGCATGTTTCAGATGGTTATTTAGTTAATGTTAACCCCAAAATAAGTATGATGGTGTAATGGGTGGACCAAAAAACAGATTTCAATGGCATTTTGGTTCCAGAAAATTTATTGCAATTTGCTAACATGATCTCTTAATAATATGTCCCTTTTCTCTGTCATTAATTGTTTCTGCTTCCCAAAAAACAGATTTCAATGGCATTTTGGTTCCAGAAAATTTATTGCAATTTGCTAACATGATCTCTTAATAATATGTCCCTTTTCTCTGTCATTAATTGTGTCTGCTTCCCAAAAAACAGATTTCAATGGCATTTTGGTTCCAGAAAATTATTGTGATTCGTTACCATGATCTCTTGATAATATGCCCTTTTTCTCTGTCATTACTGGGTCTGCTTCCCATGAATTGTCATGTACTCCTTTTAAGTTTTAAACACAAATCTCCTTGGCTTGTTTTCGTGTTTTGTTCTGTTTCATCTAGAAAATCCATTTCTAACCATTTATTGCCAACCTTTTATGCAGCTTCTCTTAGGTTGTTCATGGCTCTGCTTAACTTAATTACGGTATAACTAAAGGTAAAAGTCCTCTAAAATCCAAATTCAGACTCTTTAATTAGAAAATTCTTATCCCACACGACTACTCTGCTTGTTCCCCGTCGTTTCCTATTGCCAAAGAATCTGCCCTAACAGACTGGCAAGTACTATATATTACCAAATTGGTCATGAAGCAATCAAGATACTCTTGAGTACACCTTAACAGGCAATGACAATTTATTTCATGAAAACTTTATATTTCGCCCTAAACCTGTAAATGTATCTCCTTCACATCAAAAGAAACTGGGCCAGATACAAGATTCTCTTGAGTTAAAGCCAGGTATCATAGTCCATAATGCGTTCACTACTCAACACCCTGCCCACGCATTCATGTAATTTTGTTGGATCCTCTTGGATAGAGTGCTTTGTAATGTCCCGGGCAACCCAAACCATTGTTAGAAGTAGTAATCCACAACTTGGTGGCAAACACAGGCAATGCATCCGCCAATGGGCTACTCCACCACTGAGTTACATGCCCCTTTTACGCTGGGCGCCCTTATCAGTTAGATATCAAGGTATGGATTGATACCCCAACAACCCCCTTCCAACCATACTTTGGCTTAGGCCTCCTAATCACCTGCCAGTCAACATCAGCAGGTGGCTCTGATACCAAGTTGAAAATTGGACAGGCTATAAATCAAACTCGAGACCTTCCCACGGCCAGCGGACTGTTCTACCACGGAATGAAATGAGCGGATGGATAGAATATGATGTCGAAAATGTTTAAGCCGGCAGTGTGAACCCACCAGTTCACAGTGAGAACGCAAGTGCCAAATAAGCATGGAGTTTTGTTTAATGCCCGAAGCTTTGCCAGCGTAAAACCAAAATCCCAGACATAAACGTGCCAAATAAGCATAGAGTTATGTTTTAGCACAAACGCTTTCCCGGCAAAAATCAAAATAAGCATGGAGTTTTGTTTAATCCCGGAAGCTTTGCCAGCGTAAAACCAAAATCCCAGGCATACAGGTGCCAAATAAGCATAGAGTTATGTTTAAGCACAAACGCTTTCCCAGAAAAAATCAAAATCACAATCATGTAGGTTATACAAATAGGAGTTATGGTTGAGCCCTAAAGCTTCACCTGTGCAAAATCAAAATCACAATCTAAAGCAGCAAAACGTGCTTATTTTAACCAGGATAGTGGAAAAATAAGAAGCAATAAGAAGTCTTTTATTCAAACTCGTGTAGGGCCAAATTAGGTCAATGGCCCAATCATTCACTTGAACAGAACAAGCAATATAAAATTCAAGTGGCAGAGATCCTCCATAAATAATTGTGACCCAAAATAAACGAATAGTGAACAGGAAAGGAGAAAAATATAGCCATTCCCATGCCCACCCACAATACAAGCATACCTTTCGGCATCCAATTCTTCATAGGCGCCGAACTCTTCCTCCTCGACCTGTGTGCCATCATTCAAAAGACCCTCGCCCTCATTTCTATCTTCAATGTACTCCGACTGGTTCTCTTCTTCTTCAGAGTCTTCATTAGCCGGGGATGTATCAGACGGGGTGGAAGCTAGTTCCAAGTCGAGGAAAGCTGCGAAATCCTCATTGCTTGAAGAAGGAGAGGGAGACTCCGCTGCCAGACTCATGATCCAAGCTCCTGTGAACTACAGACAACCATAATACGATATATCACATAACCCAACTGGTTTTATTGGGCTATAACAACGGGCAATGCTAGAACAATGACGAAAGGAAATGATGTAAGATCCGTGGGCAAAAGCTTTAGGGCACGGGTTTTGAATCGATAGCTTCTTACAGGATCTGAGTCAGACCGCGCGAATTTATTATTACTACTCAGAGAGAAAATAGGGTGAAGCAAAGAGAGAATCCAGGGAAGCAAGATGCGAGAAGTTTTGAAGTTGTTGAAAAAGTCATGAAAGGGGCTAAAGACGGATATAGTTATACTCACTCCTTGCGGATTAGTGTGTAGTTGAACATAATGTAGGTTTGAAGGAAACAGAAAATTTACATCTGGATTTGCTTTGGGAGGAGCAAAGTTGGACTGGCGTCATATGTCAACCAACGGCTAGTTGAGGGCTTGACATTTGGTAAAAGAATTCAAGGTTCTTTGGGCAACAATTTGGAGAGCAAATGCCATTATTATCAAACAAGACTTTAGTATTTTCTACGTATTTATTTTGTATTGTTTTCTTCCAATTTTTTATTATATTTTGTTTTATGCAAAATCTTAATATTTTATTATGTGTTGTTGTGCATTTAATTTTGCTTTACATAAAAGCTGGTTAATTGTTTTTTTGACATCCTAAATGTTATAGGACATATCATATTTGTTATTTTTTTATTTTATTTAGTTTTTTTTGCATTTTATGTTTTCAAGTCGTCTGAGTTATGTTTTAGTTTTGATGGGTAGTTTAATTGGTTGAAGTCTTAAGTTATTGGCTCTTTGTCATGAGGCGCGAGTTCAATTCTCAATGGGTCTATCAAGGCAAGCCCCATTAGTTGAGTCGATTGGGCATGATGCTCCTTTACATGGGCCTGCGTAAGGGTGTTGCAAGAATAAAAATGTTTTGATGCAGGAGCATCCAGCACAATATTATCATTGTATTTTAGTAAAAATAGGCGTCTCATATTTTTTGAGAATTTATAAATTCCATGTAAATATTAATATTAGTTTGAGTGATTAATTATGTTTTTAATTAATTTGTAAATGTCTCTAACCTGGAAACATGAGAGAAATTAGGAGTTTCTGCTTGCAAGCCTTCAAACAAGCTGCAACTGTAAAGGGGCCAATAGTTGGAAATCAGGCCGACAAAGGAGATGTATGTAAGTATTGTGGATGTTTAATACAAAATTTAATTTCTGACTTTCATACCATTATTGAATTATGAAGCATTGATCGATATATGTGTTGAATTCACATCGATTTGTGTGAAAATCATTGAATGTAGAAGACATTAAATCTTTGCGAAAAAAAAAAAAATAATATAATAAATAAATAAATGAATAAAATAAATAAATAAATAAATAAAATAAAATAAAAAAATAAAAAATAAAAAATAAAATAAAATAAAAAAATAAAAAAAAATAAAAAATAAAATAAAAATAAAATAAAAATAAAATAAAAAAATAAAATATAAATAAAAAATATAAATATAAATATAAATATAAAATAAAAAATATAATATAAAATAAAATATAAATAAAATATAATAAATAATAAATAAAAAAAATAAAAATAAAAATAATAATAATAATAATAAAAATAATAAATAATAATAAAAAAAAAGTTGTATTTTAATCCTCGGGTTGTATTGAACCTTGGTATAAGATTGTTCTTTTGGATTCGGTTTGCTATTATTGTAAACTTCTGTCAAGAACGTTGTGAATCCATGTCGATTTCATATTTTAAAACGAATTCAAATGGTAAGTCCAATGCTGAAGGCGCTGCTTAAATTGGTTAAATAGGCATCAAAGTAATTCGATAAAGCAACAGTAGATTGATATCAAACTGTTGGGTGAATATTGGCCTGTTTGATGAATTCATAATACACCAGACGGAGGAGAAGGGGTTTCAAAATTTGGGTTTTGTATATAAGTTATCCTCCAGTGAATTTATAATTGCAATTATATAAAAGGAATACGAGTCATCAAATTCTTAAAACCTGGCAAAGTAATTAGTTTATAAGCAATGAAGGATTGCGATCTGAATGAAATCGCTGTGTTAGGAGCAGAGCTAGCATTTGGAATTTGTATGGTGAAGAATTGCAGGTTTATTCTACAGAGTTGAAGCAGAGTTAGCGTTTGGAATTTGTATAGTGAAGAATTGCAGGTTTAATCCACAAATTTTGGATATGGAGAACGTTTCAGATATTTATATCTGATTTGATTATAGTCTGCGTTGACATTTTGTGATAAATGCAGGGCAGAAGTAACGCTGAGAATGATGGAACACTGATCGAAACAGTGATTCTTAAAATCAATTCGATTATCCAATCAAATATAGTGTGTTAAAGGCAGGTTTGAAATTAAATGATGAAAGTCGAAGTATAGAAATCCAATGCGTACTTTCCAAAGAAGAAATCAATGGCATAAAACGATTTTGGTGTGTGTTGGAATCCCCATACAGGAAATCAAATGCAGAATAGTTGTGGAAAGCGCAGAGATACAAGTAAGTGAAATAAGTTTTCAATTGTGGATTGATGGCATTAAGGTAAGAATGAAGTCCAAGTTTTGTGATTAAATATTTATTTGATTATGTCAAGTTTGTTTTTAAGGGAAGAAAGGGCGCAGTCCACAGATGTGGAAAAGGAAACAAATGTATTACTGGTGATATTTCGAGTAAGGTATGAGGTTAATGTGAATTGCTATTATGAGAGTGCATATGGAATTAAATTCTAGATGTCCTGAGTATATAGCAGAACGCTGGTATTAAAATGGATAATTCCGAGTCTTATTTATATAGTGGTAGCATTTGTCATGGACGCATTTCTTGAAGATCCGGTATATAAAATACATATGTGGAGGTCGGTATTTGATTGAGGAATTTAAATCCTGTGTTTTGATAAGTTGCCGCATGATAATATGTGAAATGAAATTGACATTAAAAGCCCTATGCAAATGAAAATGGGAATAATGTTTATTGGGTGTGAAAGCTTTTGAGCTTGATTGCAAATGCACATTGAAGTTTTGTAATGAGTATTTGGGGTTAATAGCATGACAAATGATTTGAATTTGGCATTTGGGGGTTTCTCAAGGTTGGGGCTTATGAATTTGTTATGAAATGATTTTATAAAATGGTTTTAAACCATATGTTTGGAAAAGCTTCTGCATGGAAATAATGAGTTGTGAAATTGCCAGAGGTGAAGTTTTATTTTGGGTGAGATGTATGTTTATCTGTATAGCAATATGTGAAGATTCTGGGTTGCAGGTTTAGGCCTGCATCATTTTGGTATCAGAACCTGGCTCTGTTAAATTGAAGAATATTTGTTTTCTGAATGAAGACAGAAGGTTTTGTTGAAGCGCTGGAATGGCTCTAGGAGAGGATTCAAGTTTTTTTTTTTTTAATTTAGTTAATTGTATGTGGTGAATGAATGTCGAATTGTGAAAATGATGAAAATGGCAGCACAGGTATGCAATTGCAGTTGAGGAAGGAAGCGAGATCAACAAGAAAGGTGAGATTGAGTAGTTGATATTTAATTTGGTTTGAAGACTATTTACATAATTTGGTTGCAGGCATAGTGGAGAAATCTCAGCAGGAAGAAGCAGATCACAGCTTGAGAGCAGTGATGGAATCCAACAGAGGATTCTAGGTGTGTGGCAGAACCTAAAAATTCAACGGAGGTTGAATAAAAAGGACAAGTGTGTTCTTAAGAGTTGCAGATGAGGAAAGCCTGAAGGAGCAGTGGAGAATGCTCGGAAGGTTCCAGCAGAGGACCGGGTGATTACCAAAAGACCAGATCCGGAGGAAGGGATTGGTGAGGTAAGTGGCAACAGGAGAGGTTACTATTGCAGAGGCTTGATGCAACTCACGAGTGAGAAACTCATGGCAAAGGAAATGACTACTGAAAGTCATAAAGGAGGAAGCAGAGGTTCAGAGAAAAGCCACAGTAGGAAGAGGAAGAAAGATACCAAGGAAAATGGCATAAGACATCAGTTGACTGATGAGGAGTACGAGAAAGAGAAAGCTGAGATCACGATTCATCTTGAGTTATTGATGGAACTGTTGCAGGAGAATATGAAAGGATAGAAACATGGTTGGTTGATGAGGAAGAGAGTGAAGTGGCAGAGGCTACAGTAGAAAAGGGATCGACAGATAAACATGCAGTTAACAGAAGAGCTGAAGAAGCTCGAGCAGGTGATGGATGTACAGTTGAGACGAGAAGAACTCAGAGCAGCTAAGTTAGAAGAGGAAGTTTCCATTCATGAAACAGAGGAGGAGATCATTGATGATTTCTTGAGTTATTGGGTAGATCCAGACCAGCTGGATAATGTGAACTCTTGTATTTTTGTAGCTGATAATTTTGATGTGGTTACAGGTGTTGAGGAGGATGTGCAATCTTGCGAAGCTGTCGCAAGTGTGGAAAGGAGTCTTTTAGGAGATAAGTACTCTGAAGAAGAAAGCAGTGATGCTTTTACTATTACAGTACAGGAGGAAGTTCATGTGAATGAAAAGGAGATTCAGCTGGAAGAGTTGGTATATGAACCGACGGTTAAAGTTGTTGAAGCTTGTAGTTTTCAAACTGACAAGTTGCGTATGAATGCAGGAATGATACATGATGATGATCAATTGTTTTTATTAATTGATGGACATCTAACTGAGTTTATTGCAGAAGTTAAGGATCAGAATTATGTTATGATGACAGATGAAGAGATGGTGACAACAAAAAGCTTGGCTTATGAAAGTATTGAAGATTGCACAGAAAGTTTTTCAAAGGAGATGACAGGTTTATGGCATGAGTTAAGTGTTCTAAAGCAGAGACTAGAAGCACAGAGGGTAAGTGTTCAGAATATAAAGACAGAGATGAATGGAAATAAAGAGGTTCATTTTTATGAACCAGAACACAGAGGCATTCTTGGAGAAGATGGCGTAGAGGAAAGACTAACTGATAGTCTCAAGAATGATTGGGATCAGCATACTAAAGTGCTGGCAGTGGGAAGTAAGGCACTAAGGCCTTATGATTTTTATTCTAACAAGTGTTTTGTGAATGCAGGTCTTGTTGCAGGTACTAGAGAATATTTGACTCAGTTGAGCAGTCAAATGAAGGGAGAAGAAGTTTTTTGTTCCAGAGAACAAGAAGGAATGGATGATCGGGTGGCAGTCAGAACAAAAACAAGCATAGAAGCAAGAAGTCAGCGAGTGACAGTACAAACTGAGCAAGCCGTCTTAGCTCAGCAAACAGCAAGAAATCAACAGCCGAGAGATTTATTGGACCGAGAGATTGAAAGTATCAGAAGACTGATGACGAAAGAATCCCGGAAGAGACCAGCAGCAGTGAGACAAAAGAGAAGCAACAAGAAAAAGACAGCGAAAGATTGTGAGAGCACAGCAAGTGGAGTACTACAACACAAAATATGGAAGCCTGGAGGACAACAACAGATAACAACAGCAATAAAGCAATTGACAAACAAGGAAATATTACAAAATAAAGTTTGGGATCCAGGAGGAAACAATTATCCAGACTTATGACCAGGTGGTCAAAAAATTTCTTACATGGGGAGTCTGATGCAGGAGCATCCAGCACAATATTATCATTGTATTTTAGTAGAAATAGGGGTCTCATATTTTTTGAGAATTTATAAATTCCATGTAAATATTAATATTAGTTTGAGTGATTAATTATGTTTTTAATTAATTTGTAAATGTCTCTAACCAACTGGAAACATGAGAGAAATTAGCCTTAAGATAATTAGAATTAGTTGAAGGGTTTTAGGGATAAAGATCTATCCTTTAGGGATGTTGAGAGATTTAGGGGTTTGTTGAGGAATTGAAGGGATTGAGCATTTAATTAAAAGATTTTTAAAAATTGTATAAATAGGAAGGGTTTTGAGAGAAAGGCACTTAAGTAGTGGGAGTGAGAGTGTGAGCAGTGAAGGAGTTTCTGCTTGCAAGCCTTCAGGCAACTGCAAAGGGGCCAATAGTTGGAAATCAGGCCGACAAAGGAGATGTATGTAAGTATTGTGGATGTTTAATACAAAATTTAATTTCTGACTTTCATACCATTTTTGAAATTATGAAGCATTAATCGATATATATGTTGAATTCACAACGATTTGTGTGAAAATCATTGAATGTACAAGACATTAAATCTTTGCGAAAAAAAAAAGTTGTATTTAATCCTCGGGTTGTATCGAACCTTGGTATAAGATTGTTCTTTTGGATTCGGTTTGCTATTATTGTAAACTTCTGTCAAGAACGTTGTGAATCCATGTCGATTTCATATTTTAAAACCAATTCAAATTGTAAGTCGAATGCTGAAGGCGTTGCTTAAATTGGTTAAATAGGCATCAAAGTAATTCGATAAAGCAACAGTGGATTGATATCAAACTGTTGGGTGAATATTGGCTTGTTTGATGAATTCATAATACACCAGACGAAGGAGACAAGGTTTCAAAATTTGGGTTTTGTATATAAGTTATCCTCCAGTGAATTTATAATTGCAATTATATAAAAGGAATACGAGTCATCAAATTCTTAAAACCTGGCAAAGTAATTAGTTTATAAGCAATGAAGGATTACGATCTGAATGAAATCGCTGTGTTAGGAGCAGAGCTAGCGTTTGGAATTTGTATGGTGAAGAACTACAGGTTTATTCTACAGAGTTGAAGCAGAGTTAGCGTTTGGAATTTGTATAGTGAAGAATTGCAAGTTTAATCCACAAATTTTGGATATGGAGAACGTTTCAGATATTTATATATGATTTGATTATAGGCTGCGTTGACATTTTGTGATAAATGCAGGGTAGAAGTAACGCTGAGAATGATGGAACACTGATCGAAACAGTGATTTTTAAAATCAATTCGATTATCCAATTGAATACAGTGTGTTAAAGGCAGGTTTGAAATTAAATGATGAAAGTCGAAGTACATAAATCCAATGCGTACTTTCCAAAGAAGAAATCAATGGCATAAAACGATTTTGGTGTGTGTTGGAATCTCCATATAGGAAATCAAATGCAGAATAGTTGTGGAAAGCGCAGAGATACAAGTAAGTGAAATAAGTTTTCAATTGTGGATTGATGGCATTAAGGTAAGAACAAAGTCCAAGTTTTGTGATTAAATATTGATTTGATTATGTCAAGTTTGTTTTTAAGGGAAGAAAGGGCGCAGTCCACAGATGTGGAAAAGGAAACAAATGTAGTACTGGTGATCTTCCGAGTAAGGTATGAGGTTAATGTGAATTGCTATTATGAGAGCGCATATGGAATTGAATTCTAGATGTCCTGAATATATAGCAGAACGCTGGTATTAAAATGGATAATTCCGAGTCTTATTTATATAGTGGTAGCATTTGTCATGAACGCATTTCTTGAAGATCCGGTATATAAAATACATATGTGGAGGTCGGTATTTGATTGAGGAATTTAAATCCTATGTTTTGATAAGTTGTCGCATGATAATATGTGAAATGAAATTGACATTAAAAGCCCTATGCAAATGAAAATGGGAATACTGTTTATTGGGTGTGAAAGCTTTTGAGCTTGATTGCAAATGCACATTGAAGTTTTGTAATGAGTATTTGGGATTAATAGCATGACAAATGATTTGAAGTTGGCATTTGGGGGTTTCTCAAGGTTGGGGCTTATGAATTTGTTATGAAATGATTTTATAAAATGGTTTTAAACCATATGTTTGGAAAAGCTTCCGCATGGAAATAATGAGTTGTGAAATTGCCAGAGGTGAAGTTTTATTTTGGGTGAGATGTATGCTTATCTGTATAACAATGTGTGAAGATTCTGGGTTGCGGGTTTAGGCCTGCATCATGTTTTATATGTCATTTTGGAATTAAATATATGGATGATGTTTATGGTTTAGTTGTGTGGTTTCATTATGTAGATTGGATTTTTGAATTTGGTGTGTAGGTCAAGTTTCTTCATATTGTTCATTCATTATGATTGTTCAAAATAATTGTGTTTATGTGCTTTGTTATTCATCAAAAGTGGTTAACCAATGGAAGAAACTTTTTCTCCTCGTTTGATAGTCAGCTAGTCAGTACTCTATAATGCCCGCAAATAGCTTTACATCAGAGTTATCCACTTATACTCCAGTCAGTGCTCTCTCCCATATAACATGTTTCTTGAAGCAAGGTAGCTCATTTATTAGAAGATAAATTAACCTTTTTTGTAATCATGTGCTTTCATTTAATGTTTGGGGGCATACTAATATGGATCACAAGCCAAGTTGGATGATTGACCACTCTCAATTATATCGCCATCCCCATGCTTCATTTGGGAGGTTATCCTTTAAATCTAATATAGTGTGACCTCCTCTGAGGTCCTTCCTTTAAGAGGGGCACTAATAGGAGGCATTTATTGAAGAAGTGTGCCAAGGTAATTCATGCTTACCATGTTCCATGTTTTCCATATTATCCACACCAAGTCTTTAGGTTGATTATCATTTGTCATTGGGACTAGCGTCTTATAACATCATCTATGAGTCAAGGCCTAGAAATTGTCCCAGAGAGGTTATTGTAGCTAAAATAATAAAAAAGGCATATGAAGCCACAACTAAAGAAGAAGAAAAAAACAAAAGATTATTGGGAAATAGTCAGCACATGGGAAGAAGTGATATGTAACTACCATGGATATTCCACTAAATAGTTTGTCACAACATATCTAGTAAAATCATACTTAAAATCTGAAATCTATACTATGAGGGCTATTTCCCTTAGACTTCCGAATTTACTAAGTTATTGTTTTTGTGCATGCAATAAAATGTGAAAAATAAAGAACATATTTATAAGAAAAGCCTTTGGCAATAATCACATCAAAATTCATTTGTCGACGCATTTCGAACCAGTAAGTGTGGTTCATCGTCAAGACAAGATGAAGAACCAGACCATAGCAATAAAATAAATAGAGAGATCCCTCATTCAAATGGCTAGAAAGAAGCAACTAATTTGGACCACAAGAAATGACTACAATCGACTCGACCATAACTGAATTTGACTTGAACAAGGGTTGGGAAGTTTATTAACCAGTTAGTTAATTAATTAAATTTAATTATTTTGACTTACTTTATATGTAACTCAAAATATCGTTAATAATTATTAAAAGTTTTATTGTCTTTACAATTCGAAACTAAATAAATTATATGTGAAAACTATATGGGATAATCATGGATTTGAGACTTCTGCGATTTGCATTCTGTGTGGTTGCATCTTCCGGATTCATCGCATCTGTTGTTTTTAGTGCATCGACGTTTCGAACCAGCCACTGTGGTTCATCATCAGGATGAGAATTATTGAAGAAGTCAGAGATGAGTGAAGGTGAATAAATAGGTGAAGATGAACCACAGTATATGGGATAAATTTATTCACCTTCACTCATCTCTGACTTCTTCAATAATTCTCATCCTGATGATGAACCACAGTATATGGGATAAATTAAGGTAACAATTAAAGTTAATTAATTAAATAAATAGTTAGTTTAATTTAATTGACTAACTTGTTTCCCATGTATATTTATTTAAATTGATATGCATTATCTTCTTTTAATTCACATGAAGGAATATGGGATAGGCTAGGCAGAAAAATATATATATATTTTTATTAATTATATTTTGATCTTAATGAAGAGTTACTAAAACTATTATGGATATGGTTAAATGTGTATAAAGTATCGGAATAAATATATTAATAATTTATATAATTTAAATATACATGCTTATAACTCTTTATGTTTATAAATAAACTTATTAATTTAAATAGAATATTTTGAATTAAAAAGAAATTTCATAAATAACCTACTCGAAAAGAAGAGAACCAAGCAAAAAGAGATAAAAAAATCAAAAGAGAAGGGAGCAAAGGGGAACTCAAACTATTCATTCGACGAGGGAATAAAACAAGAAAGGAAATAACCAGAACGAAGCAGGGTAAAATTCTATGAAGGGTAATTCTATGAGCAGACATGCGGGGTCGCCATGGGCTCCCCCCTGTCCCCTATTGTTGCTAATATTTTTATGGAAGACTTTGAATCCAAGGCTTTAGCCTCAGCTCGTCTCCTACCTAATTTGTGGAAAAGTGATTCTTGCATCATTAGAAAAGTACTTATGTGTAGAATAGTGTTATATGCATGGTGCTTAACCGAAAATTATTTACCCCCAAAATGTCATTTACTTCCTCAATTAGCTTATGAAAGTTTTCATAACCCAATTCACCAAATTGGGATCCACAGGTAAAAATGGTCCTGTGAGCTAATTCCTCTATTTTTTACACTCTGAAAGCATCAAGACGCATGAAAAATAATATAATGATACAATCTTGATAAAAAAAAGACTAGCATGAGCTCCACCCCCTCATTAGCCATCACCTGATTTCTTATCATTTCATGCCACATCTAAAAGGAACTTTTGAATGTCTTGACCCTCGTGACCAAGAAACTACTACATCTTTAAGGGGTATTAGAAAAGCGTCAAGCAAGCTTCGTCTCCTAAGTTATGCAAGAAAGAAAGACGAATCATTAAAATAAAAGGCACATGAGAGGGGTGGAAAAAGCAAGTTGGGTAAACAGGTAAGTCATTCGTCCACGATTTCCTCCTCTTCTCATTATTATAGTATTCGGAGATGTTGGACTCCCCTCTAGTTGGTACCATGGCTATGGTCATCTTCTTAAAAGTATTGGTCACTCCATTACCATCATTATCATATGCACAAATGGATTAATGGGTCTACTTGTGAAATGCCCCTCCCCTTCAGTGTTGGAAGCACCTAATAAGGTTGAAGGTATAATCATCCCTAACATAATGCGTAACTTGCTTACAAATCCCAAGCTCGGAAGACATTGGAAGACAAGGTTTGTGTGAACTATTTTTGTGACCCTATATCAAATATGGCTCATAATGATACTTTAATGGTTTTTGTCCCTAACAATGTTGATCGTACTTTATCTTGAGGGTATATTTCAGGTGTTTCATTATTCATGCCACAGGGATCCTTTCAAGGAAGACTTAACACTTATCCAACACCATTCAAAGGAAATTTTTCCCTTTCTTGAGAGCAAATATGACTTGTAGCCCTAACATTGCTCTCATGAGATAGACTTTGGGATGTGATGACAGGGTTATATGCCCCTTGTTATACCTCTATGTGTTAAAATGTTGTACAAGGAAGCCAAGGGGTTGGCTTATTTGATGATGTGTCTAGACAAACCTAGGATGCCCCTAGGCTAGCCTTACCCTGTTTGATAGATGTTGCCTTGTTTTTAAATCTAGATGAGAATGGTGATCACTAAGATGACTTAGTAGCGCTAGCACATTATGCTTAGATGTCAATCGTTGTCTTAAAGCTTTCCATGTCATCCCCACATGCCCTAAAAGGGTGACATGATCATTTTTGGAGACGACATCATGGTGGATGAGGAGTTTTTTAGAGATGTACCCATGCACTTTGTGTTGAAAATGATTGTTATTGATGTCAAAGGATGTCCAAATGAAGGAGAAGATTGCATAGTCAAATAGTACATTATAAGACCATTTTGACGGTATATGGCATGCCTCCTAACTTCTCATAGCTGAGGAGATATGAATTTTTGAAATATATATGTACAAGTCAGCCCAACCAGTGATATGTCAACCTCCTTAACCCATCAATAACTAGTATAAATACCACACATGTGGCACATTTAAAGGACAATAACTCAATGATGTAACACACACACACACACACACACATATATATATATATCCCTACCATGTGCAAGTTAGCCCAGCCAGTGACAATTCAACCTCCTTGACCCATCAATAAACTAGTATAAATACCACACATGTGGCACATTTGAAGGATAATAACTCAAGGATGTACAAAATAGGTCTAAGACAAACCACCAATCTGAACTTGAGACAGGATTGAGTTTCAAGGAGTGGAAAGGAAGAAGAATTCAGGAGGGTTTTTGGCACATCTACGGGAAACGTTTTTGGCATATTTTTGGGAAGGTTTCTAGTTTGTTTGGGGATTTCTTCAAGCACTTTGTCTTGGTGTTTTAGGTTTGTTTCGAGGACTAATTTCTTATGTGGAGAAGGCCAAGTCTAGTCCTATTTTGAGGACCAAGATAAGGTGTCCTAAGTAGGTTGAGTGTTATGAAACCAGCTCACAAAAAGATAGAAATGATAGATCAACGCCTTATAAATAAGCCTCTTCGAGGGGGCAACCTCCTTTACATTATACAAATGAACAATTCTTAGATGATTCAAATGACAAAACCTCCTTTCTATATACAGGAGTCTAAGGGGTCACAATATAACCAAAGTTGACATAACAATAATAATATAAAGGCACAAAAATAACAATAGTGGGATTCTATGGGACATTATAATAACAATATGGGGACAATAGGGGCACGATAATAACAATAAGGGATACAACGACAATAGTAATGGGGGAATCACTAGTATTATAGGGACCTAACATGCCCCTCTCCTTCAAAAAAGTGTTGTCCTCAATGCTTGAGTAGTTTTGGATGCTTTTGTATAAAATTCTCATCCTCCCATGTGGAATCTTCAACGGGTAAGCTCTTCCACTTGATGAGATACTCTAAAATTGATCAATTTCGTAGCTGTCGAGTTCTTGTTTCTTTGACTACTTAAGGTTCCAATATGATTTTTCCTTCCTCGTCAAGTTCTGGCAATATTGTTTGAACTGGAAGCTTGTCACCTATAACCTTCTTTAAGCATGAACCATGGAAAATTGGGTGCACTCGGGAAGCTGCAAGAAGCTCCAATTTGTATGCCATAGTACTTATCTTTTGCAACACCTTGTACGGATCATAATTCCTTGGTGATAACTTATTATCCTTCTTAGCTTGCTTGAGTGACATTTGTTTATATGGTTGTAGCCATAGGAATACCCAATCACCTACACCAAAACTTCTTTTACTACAATGTTGATCTGCCTGTTGCT
>APFE030201356.1:88575-116785 GCA_000404065.3 Pinus taeda
ATTCTATTATGTGCCAACACGAGGTTTTCCTTTAAGAGTTGGAGGACTTGTTGTTGATGTTCGATGTGATGTTCCACTGCCTGAACCTTAGAATTTTCTCTTAAATATGATGTGATGGATGGTGGTTGATACCATAAAGTGCCATAAATGGGGTCATTTTTGTTGCTGTATGGAAGGAAGTGTTATACCACCATTCAGCCAGAGGCAGCCATATTTGACCCATTGTGTCTGTTTATCAAATACAAAGTAACGAAGATATCCTTCCAAACATTTGTTTACTATCTCAGTTTGCCCATCAAATTGAGGATGATAAGATGAGCTATGAGCTAACTGAGTACCAGGACAAGAAAATAATTCTATCCAAAATTTCCAGTGAAAATGGGATCTCTGTCACTTACAATAATCTTTGGGTTTCCATGTAGCTTTTGAATTGTTTCCATAAATGCAGTAGAAACTGTACTAGCTTTAAATGGATGTGATAATGCACATAAGTGTGCATACTTGGTAAGTCTGTCAACTACCACCATGATGACACTCTTTCCCTCAGACTAGGGTAAACCTGTGATAAAATCCATTGAAACCTCCTCCCAACGTTGGCTTGGAATGGATAAATGTTGTAATAGACCAGGTGTCTTAATTGTTTCAAATTTATTTTGCTGGAAAACCAAACATTCCACCACAAACTTTTGAATATATGATTTAAGGCCCTCCCAAAAAAATTCCTTCTTAACCCTATGGTAAGTTTTTTAAAAATCCTAAGTGCCCTCCTAAGGGACAAGTGTGCAATTCCATAAGAATTTTTTGTTTTAGCTGGGAATTTTTACAAAGGTATAAGTGATCTTTGTACCATAATGAATCATTTTGCTAGCTAAATGTCTCCAACATACTGGAATCTTGTTGTAACTTTCGAATAAGTTCCCACACTTCTTCTTCGTCATTCTTCCATTCCTCCCTGGCTTCATTTATCCAATCTGGTTGGATAATAGAAATGGCGCACAACAATGCTTCCACATCCTCATCCTTTCTTGAGAGTGCATCTGCCACCACATTTTGCTTCCCTTTTTTGTAGATGATTTCAAAGTCATAACCCAACATCTTTGTGACCCACTTTTGTTGCTCGTCAGAGGATAATCTTTGTTCTAAAACGTATTTAAGGCTATCATGATCTGTTTTTACCTTGAAGTGTCTTCCCATTAGATAGGGTCGACATTTCTTAAGTGCATGGAGTATTGCCAATATTTCCTTCTCATAAATATCTTTGCTTAAAAACTTTCCCTTGATTGGACGACTTTCAAAAGCAATGGGTCTTTCATCTTGCATTAGAACAGTACCAATTCCATTTCCTGAAGCATCACATTCCACAATAAAGGTTTTTGTGAAGTCCAGTGTAGCTAAGACCGGTGCTTGGCACATTGCCTCTTTAAGATGTTCAAAAGCCTTTGTTGCTTCCGGAGTCCATGAAAATGCATCTTTCTTCAATAATGTTGTTAGAGGTGCTGCTATTCTCCCATAATTCTTAACAAACTTGCGATAATACCCTGTCAACCCAAGAAATCCTTGCAGATGCTTTATGGATGTGGAAATTTTCCATTCCTTAATGGCTTTAATTTTGTTAGGGTCTACCTTAACTCCTTCATGAGATACAATATGACCCAGATATTCCACCTCTTGTACTCCAAAGAAACATTTGGATCTTTTTGCATATAATTGTTTTCTCCTCCAATAGTTGTAGCACCTTGTCAACATGTTAGACATGATCCTTCCAAGACTTGTTGTAGATTAATATATCATCAAAAAATACTAACACAAATTTTCTAAGGAAGGGTTTGAAAATGAAATTCATCAAACCATGAAATGTAGAAGGTGCATTAGTAAGGCCAAAAGGCATAACCAAAATTTCATGATTACCCTCATGAGTTCTAAATGTTGTTTTTCGAATGTCTTCAATCTTCATTATAATTTGATGATATCCTAAACGAAGATCCAACTTGGTGAAGTAAATTGATCCATGCAATTCATCCAATAATTCATCAATGACAGCAATGGGAAATTTATCTTTAATAGTGAGCTTGTTGAGCTCCCTATAATCTGGACACATGCACCATGATCCATCCTTCTTGTGAACCAATACTACTGGAGCAGAGAAAGAACTTTGACTAGGTTGAATTATACCACTTGGCTCTTATACCACTTGTTGGAATCATGATTGTTGTTACACCAAAACCCGTAGGTGTTAGTAAACGGATGCATCACCAAAGTTAACATATCCACGAGAGGCGGTTAAGCACATGTCGTGAAACACACGGGGAGTGTTGCTTTATCCAATGTCCAACAACATCCCTCCAAAGGAAGAGAACCTTTAGGAATTTAGAGCTTGAGCTCAAAGACTTGGAAGATGAGCTAAAGATATGCAGGATAAAACTTAGAAAGCTCACCAGGAAACAACAAGACCTGGCTGAGTGGAATGTTGAGTTACATAAATAGTTGTAATAGATGACATACCAAGATGAATCCTCTAAAAGGAAAAATGAAACTAGTAGGAAGAGGCCTCATAAGGATGAAAAAGAGACGAGGATAATTTCCTGTTGGTTCTACGAAGAAGAGCATCTAAAAAGGGATGTCCTTGCAGGAAGAAGAAGAAGGAAAATAAATTTTGTGAACCATAGGGACATGAAACAATGATGTAGGATGTTGAGAAGGAGGAGGGGGCACTCCCTCAAGCTCCTTGGCATATCTACATATATGCGTTGAAAATATCCCCTATGAAATTTGGGGAAAGTAAGACTTTGGTGTCGTTGTGAGCCTTGTAAAGAAGTCTTGAACTAATCATGGTATATGAATATGCGCATGCACATCTATCCGCATGTGCATTGTATGATGAATAGAAGTGCCATGGTGCTGAATTCAAGGGGAAAATTTTTAACTTTGATTCTTTTATGTTAATGCCTATAAGTGGTGGTTTCAATTTGTCGTTTTTATGATTGACATAATTCAGATTTTAAATGTGTACATGGCCATGTTGTTTTGAGTGTCATTTCCTTTATGATTGTGATCATGGATTAATTTTCTTTTTCATTTTTGCCTCTTTCTTTGGTTATTAATTCCATGACAATCCTTTGATTTAAATACTTGGGACACATGGCCTCAAGTTGAATTTATTGAGTGTGGCTGAGAGGCCATAAAGTCGACAAAAGAGAGTTGAAGAGGGTTGCATGTAATGGGCCTGACTAGCAACTAGCTAAGCAAGTTCTAGGAAACGAGGAGCTTCATGATGGGCAGAGGGGCTGGAAGAAGGCCAACGCTGAAGCAAATTAGAAAATTTCTCCTCGACACAGAATTAGCATAGGCGAGAACATAAGTGGCCGGAAGTTGTCGCATGACAACAATATGAAAGAAAGAAAAAAGGTAAAAAGAGGAATTTTTGAAGAGAATTCCATTAATCAATGTCTGCCTTGTTATGTATAGGTAATTATATAAACCTTGGTTTTAATTGACACAAGTCAATGTCTATTATGTTCATAACTTTGTGAATAACATAATGATGGTAGTGGCATAGTAGCCATAAGAAGGGCATGATGGAAAATTTATGACCTTAACTTGATATAGATATACATGAATCTATAAAGATGCCCATGATCAGTCTATATTTATATACATATGTAAATGCCATTGTGACTGACATGTTTCATTAACAATCATTCTTGTGGAGGAATGATGGTTTATATGCATTTTTATGTAAATGTGGATGGCATGCAAGATTCCTGGTTGTATGAGGAATCAAGTGGGTGAAATTAGCCCTAACTAATCTATAATTTTAAAATTATTGTTAACCTCTCTCATAAAAACAATAATAAATCCAAAAATTAATTAATTAATTAAATATTCCAAGTTAGGAATTTGTGCCTAACTCTTGGGCTGTTCCTCTAAGATAGGAGTTAGTTTAGGTAACTCCTATATTGGTGTGTGTCTGGTGAGAAATTATCTCAACCAAAGGAGAAATTATCTCAACCAAAAGTGTCTAAGATAGCACACACTATCTTGAGAACACTATCTCTCATCTATTTATTTGTAACATTATATTCAATTTTTTTTTAAATAATGAGAGAGAATACCTGAGGAAGCATCAGGCTTCTGCCTTTTTCCACCAATATATTTTGTGTTTGGTTTTATATATTTGTATGAGTTGTTTTAATATGTATTATGTGGTATCAGAGCTAGTAATGCACTGATGTCATTGTACCAACTGGAGGCATTGATGTAATGGGAACCAGGCGCTTGACTTAGTGCTGAGATTGGAGAATGAGACAACCATTCTGTCGATTCAATCTTATTATAACTCTTGGCAACAGATTACTCTACAAAGCGTACCTTGATCTCTTCTATGCAGAGAAAGGATTTACTACTGCGCTTGCACCCTCGACATCTGCCTCTAATTCCACTTCCGCCGATTAGACAGAGAATTATGAGCGGAGGGTTTGCATAGATTTACACGGAGCATTTCTGATTTGATGTGGCCTTGATGGTGCTGGATGATTGAGTAGAGATGTGTAGTTTGAATAAGATCAAGGTCTGTCTGCAATTGCGGTGAGAATCACGAGAATCGAATGGAGACCAAATACAATTAGCAAAGGGAAACTGCACTGATAGTGGAGGAACAGATCCGCAGAGGACTGTGACTGGAAACAAGTTTGGTGACTGAGCATGATGAAGTGATCTGAGTGGAATTCGCATGAGTGTGCACTGGGTTTTTGATATGAGAACTCATTTGGTTTAGTCTAGAGTGGGTTTCCCATGTTGATTAAATGAGCTGGTTATTCAGTCTAAGACGGGGTTTGGCCTGGCAGTTAATATGTTGCAGCTTGCAATGGATGAAGTGTTGTAGGTTGCAGTGGCTGAAAGAAATAAAGGTGATTTTCCTGAAAGAATAGGTCAACCTAAATGCCGAGCACTGATTTACTGACTTCATTGAAAATGAAAACCTACACTGGTATATTGCATTATACTGTTCTTCTCAAAGATATTTAATTTTTTGTTTGGAGAAAGATTTGTATCTGCGTGGTGTAAAGTTCTGTGAAGAGAATCATTGAAGTTGTGTGATCCATTTAGTCGTAAAAGCCTCAGTGCTGCTTGTAGTGGAGGCTCCACTTCCAGAAAATCAGAGGCAGACCACTCTTAAAGTTGCAGTGCAAACACGATTTGTTTTAAGGAAATGTAGATCATTTCTGTCATGCAGAGGAGTTTCAATTGCTTTTCGTTGTGAGTAGCACACTGAGGTCAGCAGCATGAACCCATATCAGTGGCCAGACCTATGTGAATCCACCTGCACGGGACAATTTTTTGAGAAAAGACCTACGCTGGTCTGACCTGTCGAAATATGAAGTTACGCTGCTATTGAAAGTCAGGTAAATCAAATTTTGAAAGTCAAAACATTTTAAAGCACTCTTAATGGAGTAATATTTTTAAAGGTTTTTATGCTTGGGAAAATGTGCATTTCCAAAACATGAGTTTATACCCTTTTTAAAGTGTAAATTTTTTTTAGTGCTTTTGGGAGATATAAGGTGTGACTTTAAATTTGTAAAACCTTTTTGGAGTGATAATTGGTGGATAATTTTGGGAGATATAAGGAGTGAATAGGAAAGAGGATTATTGTATAAGGCTGCTTTAATTTTTTGAAATCTTTGAAGTGATAGATTTTTCAAAGGAGAGCTCATTGATATAGGAGGTTGAGTCAGGTTTTTGTTCCAAATTTGTGAGTGTTAAATTCTCATTGTTTGAGAACGCTTTCATGGCAATGTTGTAAAAGATGAAAGGTTGATGATCTCAATATTCAATAAAGACATATTATTTGTGGTGATTGTGTCCTAGATCCGCCCGAAATTGAATAAGGGGATTTAAGGTACACTGTGTGTGTTTGATGGCGCATGTGTTTTATGGCTTCATGTTTTTGCCTTTTGATCTGTGTCTAGTTGTGACACATCAATAATTTCATTTAATATCGCATACATAAAGCAAGCACACAACATAGCTGCAAGATCAACACTACAACAAATAATCAAAGTTCTCAACATCGGCATTCTACCTCAACAAACAAATTCACTCAAATACAATCAAGTTCATGAATCTGCAAACTCCAACATTTCAAAGCAAAGTCTACACCAACATTCTTGCAAACAAATTTATTGAATTTGTAATCAAACTCAAATTACATTGAATTGTAAGGGTGCATTCTCGGTTGAAACCGACACCCAAGTCTTGAATTGAGTCAAATTGAATTCATTGTAGTGAGTCATTACAATCATTGTAAGATTTTTTGGGTGCATTTTTGACAGTGTTCGACACCCTTGCTTTGCACAAAATCAATTGAGTGCATGCGTTTTTTCAAAAAAGCGACAAGTTCACATCTCCTGCAAGCGAGCGTGAGTATTCAGTCAAGCAATTTGAGTCAACATAGTATAAATTTCAAACTTTCAAGTGAGCCAGAGTGAAGTTCATTACAACAACCATCAAAGCAACCAAACAAGCAAGTTGAGATCGACATCAAGCGAGCGTGGCTATTCCTTCAAGTGAGCGTAAATTCATCAAGTAAGGCAAGTGAGCGTCATTCAAGTCCCGTAGCAAGCGAGCGTGCCATTCAAGTTCCATAGTAAGCGAGTCTGTCATTCAAGTAACAAAATCAAGTGAAACAGTTCAAAGCACGACATCTACGACAAGAGAGCCTGATTTCAAGTGAGCAAGTTCAAATGGCGCAACATATTCAGTTGTTACACATTCTTCACAGTTTGATCATCTCCAGTGATGAAGACATGGTGCACATCAGCAAAGAAACTCTTGTTGATCTTTCACGACATCTACAACAAACACATGAAACCATTGAATTTCTTCAACTAGAGTCGCAACTACAAAGAGATGAGCTGCAACAAAAGAGTGCTTCTTCCAAGTCATTCAACCATACAGATGAAGATAAAGATGTTGATTCCAAATCACTCATCCAAACAACTTCAAGTGTCGAAGTTGTTCCAGTTAAAATTTCTTCCAAACCCATCATCAAGCCCTGGGAAGAAATTCAAAATAATAAGAATCGACGAGGCTTAGGATATGTCACTGATGACACCAATTTACATATCCCAGATTATTCCAAGCCAATTACATTCGTGAGTGCAGGATTTCTTGAACCACTCACCTCAGTAGGTTCTGAGAAAGTTGTAGACAAACAGAATTGCACGCAACCTGAAGTTGATGTCCAACCGAAATGTTCTCATTGTCAAAGAACCGGTCATATGGAAGATTAGTGTTTTGATCTCCATCCTTGTTGCCATTGTGGCAAGTCCAATCATTCCTTAGAAAAATGTCGCAACCAACAAAAATCAGCCAGATTGAAGATACACTATGAATGGATCGATCCTTGGGAATGGTCATCCACAGTCAAAAGATTGTCTCAGTTCTACAACCGACTACAATCACACATAGTGCAGCCAACAGTGAACCGATGATGGTACTCTCATGCAGTTAAAAGAGGGAGTACAACAGTGAAACTCTCCTACACCTGAAGGGGGGGAGTTCAGATATATTTTGGAGAATATTGTCTCTCCTTTCAGCGGACAAAGGGGGGACATGTCAATGAAATTGACAAGTGGTTGTCTAACTAAAAGTCTCGACAACATCAGTGAAGCAACCAGTGGGCATCTTCATCAGCCAGTGGGAATTTGTCATCAGCAGTGAGCATCAACAAATTCGCCAGTGGGCGACCAACAACAAAGCAACAGTGAGCAGCTTTCATCATAGCAAAAGCAACATTGAGTTGTTTTTCGACATCTTCAGCCAGTGGGCAATCATCATCAGCAAATACGTCAGTGGGCGTTCATCAAATTGTGTCAGTGGACACCGAATGCTGTTTTCAAGCAAAGGACAGTTGGATCCTTTTGCAGCTTGGCACATGATGGAGTTGTCAAGCGTCTTTCTGAGATGAATCAGTCATGCAGCTAACTCAGTCTCTTCATATTGCAGTTTCTTCAGCATCCAGATTTGGCGGTTTTTTCAGGCAATGCTTTTGAGGATCAACATGAGAACTTGGAAGATGGTTCCTCATTCTTATTTTGGATTTATCATTGACGGGAGGAATGTTAACCTCTCTCATAAAAACAATAATAAATCCCAAAATAAATAAGTTAATTAAATATTCCAAGTTAGGAATTTGTGCCTAACTCTTGGGTTATTCCTCTAAGATAGGAGTTAGTTTAGGTAACTCCTATATTGGTGTGTGTCTGGTGAGAAATTATCTCAACCAAAGGAGAAATTATCTCAACCAAAAGTGTCTAAGATAGCACACACTATCTTGAGAACATTATCTCTCATCTATTTATTTGTAACATTATATTCAATTTTTTTTTTTAAATAATGAGAGAGAATACCTGAGGAAGCATTAGGCTTCTACCTTTTTCCACCAATATATTTTGTGTCTGGTTTTATATATTTGTCTGAGTTGTTTTAATATGTATTAATTATGTAAACATCATTTATAAATTATGTCCATGTTATATAGTGAACAAGCAATGTTGAAGGATATATCAACATAATGACAACAATGTGATTTATGGTGCGCGAAGAAAAAACAGGAATAATTAAAGAAACCACATATCTGGATTGGATTATGGATGCACGCAGTAAAGCACAGGAATGGCACTAGAGGCAATATTACCTGGTGTCTATGGATGAAGATAGTGTAGTCTCTCGATTATCAACACTACCTTTTACATGTTCTGTGCTATTTGTGTTGTGTATGTGTTGTACTATACATGTGTATTCATTGTGTGTATCATGTGTATGTGTGTGTGTTGTGGTACAATGTGCATATGTGTAGGTGTGATAGTACATTATGTATATGGGCCCGTGTGTTGTGTAATGTGTATGGAACAGGCAGGTATGGGACTTCCTGGGCCTAGAAAGGTGTGGAACACACCTATATTCCCGTCGACAAAAGACTACTTTGGTAGTAACTACCTGGTTTGGTAGTTCCCATATTTGTAGGGTAGCGATTGGGTTAATCATACTCATTTGTTACTAAGTGCTCGCCTTGGGGCCGATGTGCCACTTAGTAAATTTGAAAGAGAAGAGAAGAGAAGAGAAGGAACTAGGTGCTTGTCAGGTGTTGGGTAATTTAGTTGTTCATTAAATTACGTCATTAAATTTTCAAACTAAGGTCGTGTACTTGCAAAGTGTATATGCACTATATGCTAGGATGTTTACTTTTGATCAAAAATTTAAATTCTAGTTTATTCAATTCAAATGCAATGAAATCTAGGCTAATTCAAGATCAATTCTCATCACACATTTTCTTTCCACAAGGCTTGTTAAATAAAAAATAACTTTGAAAGTAAACTATTCTAAAAGCAGGATTTGGAAATGAAAGATTGAAAACTTTATGCTATTGACTTCAATAAAAAAAAAAAACTATTCTATTGATAACATTGAAACTTAATCTATTGCACTAAATTGAAGTTTATTCGATGGGCATAATTGAAATTACTCTATTGAACTGAATTGGAAGTTGCTTCAAATCAAACTCAAATCTATTCTAAAACCTTTCAAATTAAAGAGTGGAAAAACTACAAGCCTTGATAGATTTCTAGAGTGTGAAATTGTGATTAAGACTAATTTGATCATTAACTCTATTTAAATCAGAGACTAAGTAGGAAATCTAATTAAGGAAACTAAGAAATAAAATATTTTTGGTATTTTGATTTTATAGAGCACTAATTAAACTAATTGTAGATTAAAATTAATTAAAATGAAACAACTACTCTATCTTTCTACTCTCCAGGGGGACCTCTTGTTAAACACAAGGAAGCATAAGCTCATATCAAATTAATCAAAGACACATTTACACTGAGGTCTATAACAAAGTAATTGTATTGCCAAAAGAAAGTGTTGAATTACAAACTTAAAGTGCTTCAAAACCTTACTATTCTCTACTTGTCCTCAACTTACAGATCAAGGTAATATTTATTCTTCTTTTGGTTTAACCACTAAATAAAATAATGTCGAAATGAAAGTTCTAGAATTGACAACACAATGTTTTAATTTGATTAAGAAATAGATCTTGCATGATTTTCTCTATCGTATCAAATCACACAGACCATCTTCATCTACACATCAACTATTCAAATTCAAATACTCGCTCGCTTGATGCCATGTTTGCCATGTTTTGATGTCGAAATTGATTCCTTGAAACCATTGTGCGCGAATATAATAGAGTTGACCTACACTTTGACCAATCAGGTCCTCGAACCTTATGATCTTTTGAGTAAGCACAATAGGTGGGTGTCCATGTCTTTGACATTTGGCATTGATCCATGTCTTTTGTTTATCTTAAAAATCTATGAACCTGTCTAACCATGGACTCAACTGTAGAAATTACAATTAGCTACGAAAATTGCACAATTAAGTAGCCATAGTGACATTTAAGTCAATTTCATAAAGAAAATTTAGATTATGAGATACAATTATTTGTTACCTTTTGTTATGGATGAGGACGATCCAAATGACCTTGTGACATGTAAATATATCAAAAACAAGTACGGAATGGATGAAAAGAGGGGAAAAATATGTAAAAATTGAGGACAATTCGAGAATCCAACACTGAGTTTGGCAACTAATCTAGTGTGTGCACGAGGCTAAGGAAAAGAGAAGGCACTAGATGCTTGTCGGGCTTGGAAACCAATCTAGTGTGTGTATGTGTTCAAAGACAAGAAAAGACACCAGCTGATTTCCGAGCTTGGCAATTGATCTAGTGTGTGTACATGGTCAAAGAGAGGAGAAGGCACTAGATGCTTGTCGGGATGGAAATCGATCTAGTGCTTGTATGGGAAAAGGAAAGGGTTACTAGATTCTTGTCGGGATGGGAAACTGATCTAGCGGGTGTAAATCAAATAGCAAGGAGAAAATTAAGATAAGTATCAATATTTCATTGATCTTGAACTTTAAGTTATGAATCTAAGTTCAATATGCTGATATGATGGTTTGGGTTATGAGCTATGATGGGTTATTTACTATGATAAGAATTGAAGAAGAATTATGAGTTCACCTCATGAATAAAATACTGATGTGGTATGATTTAAATTTATTGCATTTTCCTCATGATGAGTCTCATGAAATTTGTATGCCCATGGTGTAGGAAAGGATATTGGATTTCCATCCAAATGAACAAAATCGACTGCAAGGCGGAATGACAATAGAATGTTAAGGTCATGACTTCAAAAACAAAGCCATTGTACAACACTAGTACTCAATGGTGCCCATTGATCACCATTAAGCATGTTATGACCCATATGATGGTTTGGAGGAAGGGATGTGCCTTGCATTTGAACTCCTTTCGATGTGAGGAAGCCTTTCCAAGGGATGGATCACCCGAGGGGCTGAGGAGCAGAGAAGGGGATCCTTAAACTTGGGAGGTGAGTGACTGCACGAAGAGGAAGTAAACAGATGGCTTGAGGGACTAAGTAGTAGAGAAGGGAAGGCGAAAAATAAATTGGGGTTATTAGTCATGAACATAACTGGTTGGGGTCAGAAGCACATTGGGGGTGTGCCCAGAAACAATGAGCTGCAAACTATTTGCCGAAAGAGAGAAGGGCTCACTATAGTAGCATTGGAAAGAGGGAGAATCCAAGTTGGTATGGAGACATTTAAAGCATTAAAAACCCATAGGGAAGACCATTGAAATGTGGTTTAATTCTAATATCAGGTTTATCATGTTTTGTTGCTGGTTGAAGCAAATGCATTGAACAATGTAAATGTTGTAAAGAAATAAGTTATAAAGGTCCCTGAAACAACATGTCTATTTTTTCAGTATGCAATGTAAATACTTTATAAATTAAAAGGTTGAGAGAGGGACACATATTCCATTGCTTGAGGGAATTGATATATTAAATATCAATCCTTAGTTGCTTGAGTGGTTTAAATGGGGCTGACTATGCCATAAATCAACTAAAAGAGAAAGGACAAAGGCAGGTGTCCTTTAGCTTCCATGACACACAAGAATAGGAGGAGACATGAGAGTAGGGGGTGGTTGGAAGAAGGAGGATAGAGAGAAAGAACCACTGTGACAAAGAAGGGGGAGATTACATGCATTTGGGAGGAGAAAAAGAAGAGAGGGGGAAAACCTCTTGGAACACAAAGGCTAGAGCAGAGGTAGAGAAATAAAGATTTGGAGTTATGTTGCTGAGCTATGAGGAGAACAATAAACCAACTAAAGGCCCTATTGAAACTTGTAGAGCATAAGTATTACAAAGAGGGCCACGACTTGGCTTGGGAATGAATGCAAGATGTCCTGGTGTATTATGTTCAACAATATAATTGTTGAAGTATTCCCTTTGAAAACACTCCACCTCAAGCTTTGGAATCTAGCTCGACGGTGACAACTACAAGTAATAGTGGATGTAGCTTGTCTATGGTTGGGTGGAGAGTCATAGTCCCTGACTCAGTTGCCCTGACATCTTCAAGATACATGTTCTTATATACTTCTTGCATGTTGCATTTCTAGAATGAAATGGTATTACTGAGTAAACACATGATTGATTGTTGACATGATAACACTGAATAATATGTTGTGCAAGGTCTTTATAAGATAGTGAAAACATGTTGCATTTCTGGTTTGAGATGGTATACTATGAGAAATACATGATTGTGTTTCAGATATGATATACATGAACAACATAAGGTGCAATGTTAAAGGAATTGGAATGGTTTGTAAGAATCTGGATTAAAAACCATAATAGTAATCAAAATAGGAACTTATTTTCCTATAGTTTGATGATTACATTAAAGACAATCGATTTTTACAGTGTCTATGTGCATATACTAGCTACAAGCCCATGTTACAGCCTATGTGCAATTGTGTTAATGTTAAGGATTACCCCCTTTCTTAACCTTGATAATATGTGATTTTACACGAGGGCTTCTTCATCCTATTGTGATAAATTCCTTGGTGTTGGGTTACATTGTTTGCTTGACCAGGATTTCATCCAAAGGATCTATGTGCACTCTTGAGTAGGGTACAACCTCCTAAGAGGGATTGACTTGACCTTATATCCTTGTATATCCTACAGATGCATTTATGATCTAATTGCATAATTGTCGAATCTTTCTAGGCTGGGAATCATATCCTGAGTGGCATATTGTTATTGGGAGTATGTGGTTGCATATGGCCTTAATGAATGATAGTAGCCATGTTGATTCAAGGTGATATTATATTGTCTAGGAGGGAAGAGATGCACGTTACTGCTAATAGCCAAATGCCCCTGAAACCCCTAGATGATGCTAACGTGTTACTTGCTGGGTTGCTTTAAATCTTATGGAGCACCTTGGCATGTGGTAGGAGAAACAAAAGCTCTTCAAGAGGCTGCAAACTCTTAGAAGGGGGTGGCTGAAAGGTCACCATCACAATCTTGCCTGAAATTCCCTATCCCTAAATGGGGAATACTTGAAGGTCGATAACTTATCCATGGTGTGCTTTCCCATAAGGCTCATGCCTGTATTCAGACCCAGAAGGGGAATTCCCTATTCCTTTGAGGAGGGTTGGTCTCCTAATGGCATTCAACGTGTCTCATAAATCCCATGGATTTGGGAAGAGTGGATATAGCTTAAGATCAAGAGGGATAACACTAGTGAGTGATTTAATATACCTTAAGGACCATGATTGAACTTTGGCACAAATATAGACATTTGCAGAACCATTGTAGCGAAGCCTTAGTTGAAGTGACTCCTGAATGGCATTATGCGTAGAAAGGAGAAAAAAACTCGTGAAAACCACTGGGTTTAGGATCGAGTGTATTGCTCTTGATCTGGCAAGACCTCCCTAATTGGGCCATCTTGAAGTTTTGTTGCGAACAACATTGCGACAAAGTCAGGCTGAAACTCAAACCTATAACTCTAATTGAATCATCCTTACCCAATGGTCAACTAAAAAACCTCACCACAGAAGCCATGGATTGGTTGGCTAGATTATGCCTTATCGCCACTGGGCAAAGGAAGGCGTGACGTGGCTCAAAGGACACTCCCCAAAAATTTTTAATTAGCAGTGCAAGGTAAGGACATGGATGATTGAGCACCAAGCCAACTAGGCTTACAACATTGTGGAAGATTAATTTTCCATTGGTCGAAATGAAGCCTACACTACAACTCATCTTGGAGACAATTTTCTTGTAAATACAGTAGGGGAGCTCACCTTGAGGGAACAAGAGGCGACATGGGCTGGGAAATGGTGGCCTCCATGTGATCTTGGTTACAATCACATAGGACGAGGGGTGGACCCACCTAAAAAGTCAGCCCGACGGATTCACCCCAAAACATTTACGAGAGCGTGTAAGACGAGAAACGTGGTGACAAGCAACGAGATGATGTGGCAGGCTAGTACCGTGGGCGAGGCCAGAGAGATGGGGCCCAGGTAAAATAATTTGTAAGGAAAGGGAGCAATACGATGTGTCCCAAAGTTTTAATCCTGGAGAATTAAGGGGAGCAAGCAAGGAGAATCATCGAGGTCGTAAGGAGAAGGATGACGTGTCGTGAAAGTCTTAACCCTGAAAGTTCAAAAGGGGGTCATGTGAAGGGAGAACTAGGATGACATGATTAAGATAACATGGAGGACTCAGTGATGTGTAGAGGATGACGACGTGGTACTAATATTATAGGCGTTGGGATACACATATTACGCGGGCACCAACTTGTTGATATGCACATGTCTGTAAACCCGTAAGTGGTTTTGAAAAATAGATACCGCCTTTTTTGACACTCCATGTAGTGCTTTTGGAAAAGGTTATGGGGGGGGGGGGGGGGGTGTTAGAATTGATCCTGCCATGGATATGGAGATGGCGGTTTTGATAACGTTGTGCACCACCCTGCCTTGTTAACATCCATGCATGTTGACCGCCGCAGAATTCGTTGATTCTAGAGCAAGAGCATGGTGGCCCATTGATGTAATTTATATAGTTATTTCATATATATTTATATTAATTATATATATATATTTATATATATATATTATTATATATGGGTCCATTGCGTCGATCAATGGTGTGATCACATTGAAATCAACGACATGTGCCATGCTATGTATAGTTGATTAATCGTGATAACGTGACTATATTTAATAATATATATATATATAATATATATATTATATAACAAGGCTATGAAACCTGTTTATATAAATACATAATTGAGTTATAATACTCTAGTGTAGAAGAAGGTTGGTAAACTTAATTAAATAATCCAAACCCTTGAAAGGATAATTGATAAAGGAAAATGGACATAAGAGTAACATATACATACATACATACATACATACATACATACATACATACATATATATACCCATTTTTCTAACAGTACAAGAAAAATTGGACTGGTAAGTGGACATTCCACTGAGGTAGGTGGGGTGTTTACATGCTTGTTGTTTCATCCAATTTTTTTTATAACCAAGTGGTCCTTTAATAGTTAGAAAAATTCTTCTTGGTGCTCTATATGATTATTGACTACTTGAACCTTCAGTTTCCCTCTTAAGGGTGATGTAATAACTGGAGGATCGTAGCCATGAAGTGCCATAAATTGGGACATTTTTGATGAAGTATGGAAGAATGTGTTGTACTACCTTTCTATTAAGGGTGGAAACTTGACCCATTGTGTTTGTTTATTAGATGCAAAGCAATGAATACAAAGTTTTAAAGATTGATTCACAATCTCAATTTTCCCATTGGATTGAGAATAATAAGAGTTGTAAGCCAACTGAGTAACCAAAAATAAAATAATTTAGTCTAAAAATTATTAATGAAAATTGGATCTCTATCACTTACAATAATCTTGGGGATTCCAAGTAGCCTTTGAACTATTTATATGATTGCAACTATTGTACTTATTTTAAAAGGATGAGAAAGAGAGAAAAAAATGGGCATACTTTGTGAGTCAATCCACCAATACCATAATGATAATCTTTCCTTTGAACTTTTAGAGACCTATAATAAAATCCATTGAGACCTATTCCCAAAAGTAAATTGGCATGGTTAAAGGTTATATAACATCCAGGGTCTTGATTGTCTCTCCCTTTTTCTATTGGAAAACCAAGCATTCAACCACACACATGCTGAGCAAAGTGATGCCATTGATGTCAAAGTTGTCAGTTTTGACATTGATGTCAGAGTTGAGTCATTGTTGTCTATTTGGGTCAAGTTCAGGGGGAGATTGGTGAGCTAAGAATGGAGGTTATATATTTGAAGGCATTTTCTCCTTAATGCCTCAACTCAAATGAGAAAACTAAGGGTTTTATTGTTTAGTCCTCTCAGAGACCTTTCTAGTGGCATATAACACTTAGCAAAATCCTAAGGGTTGATGAGAAACCAAGGTTTTAAGTGAACGCTTGTTTGGGAAGTAATTTGAGAAAAAAGTATCTGAGCACATTTGGGCAATCCATGGTGCAAACAATTTTATGTGTGGCTAGAAGATCCGAACTTCTAGATTCATCGTGACTTATCCAAACCATGAAGGACATTTTGGATGCGAGCGCATCCAGATATCCGAGACATCCATGGGTCAACACTTTTGCAAAATAGAAAGTGACTCAAATCCAAATTTAGTTTTGAATACAAGTCATAGTTCCACATTTCCCTAGGTTCCTATGTAAAAATTTAAATTTGGGAATTCGCCCACAACGAACATTTTACAATATGTAAAACTTGAAAACACTAAGAACCTGATTTTTTTCGGAGGTTGATTAGTTCATAATTCCATGTTTTTCTCTTGGTTCAAGTGTAAAACTCTATAACTGGGCATCCACTCCTCTGAAAATTTAGAAAAGGAAATCACTAAGAAACACCAAATTACGGAGTGCGTTTTGTACCAATAGCAGGTGGTAGTGTTGATAGATGGACGATCATGATTGGATGATGAGGACGAGTTGGCATATATGTGGTGATGACATGGCCAGTATGATGGCATGGTGCCTCGTAAGTGTGGAACATGGCATACATTTTTGGGTGGCCAAGAGGCCTATTTCTGTATGACACATAGAAGCTTCAGAGGAAGCCATGTGGAATGCTGACATCATCATGATGACAACGTGTTGCAAGAAAATTGTGAAAGAGGGTCATGATGATGTGGTTTAGATGTCATGCAAGATGACGTGTGGTGCAAGTTTAGTTGGTCCAGGGGGATATGACAAGGTAGGGTAAGAGGCCTTGGGGTCTAGTCCACAAAAAGATAAATTGCAGACTCCATCCTTCATTAACTGTCATGCATAGGGGGTGAGGGTGAAATTGACATAGACTGCCAGATCAAGTGGTGAGAGATGGTCATGTACTTGGAGGAAGGTGTATGGGGTTCAATTGCATAACCGGCAGATTAAGTACCTACCTTGCCCTCCTATAACATCCAGGCATTGGGAGGGGGGGGGGGGGGTGTGGGGGCGCAATTAATATAAACTATTGATCAAATAGAAGGGTGATTGATTGATGATCAACCAAGTTAGAAGGAATGGGTTTAACAACAAGTACATGTAGTTAAGCCATTGAGCGTTTAAGGTCTAATGAGCTAAGATTATGGTCTTATGCCCTAGACATATGTACTTAGGAGCTAACACTTCAGCGCTATGAAATCAAATTTGGAATTCCAACATTATAGTGTTTTAGGTGGATAAAATTCGATGTCTAGGCACCATTAACACATAAATTTGGTGTTGCATATTAAATAATTTAGTGGCTAGTGGACTTAAAAAATAATGAATACGAAGAAATTTAATTCTTGCTAATTATGAATGCGAAAAGACATAATTGATGAGAGGAGATTGATATAGAATTGTGCTTCAAGTTGTTAAAAAAAGGACTTGTTCTGATCAAATTAAAAACGTGAGAGAAAAAGAGAAATAGTGGACACAAAAATATAGTGATAAAGTTGTCAAATGTAAAAAAAATGAAGCAGATAAGGATTAGAAGGAGAAAACAAAGGCTATAAGTGGAGATTGAGTGAAAACATAAGTTATTTGGTATAAGAAAATTATAGAGGACCAGAAACAAAGAGGGTGATGCAGAAAGAAGATCATAAGAGTTGGATAGAACAATTACTTACATCTTTTGTCAAGGGATTGATGACTCCTTCAGGTAGGTGCCTATAAATAGTGGGACTTGGTGCTTCCTACAAGTTGGTGATTGTAAAGAAAAAGAGGTTGGAGCCTTCTATAGGGTATTGCCTGCATAATATGATGTAAAAAGAAGTTGTTTCTTGCATTTTCATAAAAATTGAAAAAAAGATTGATGGTTTTCTCCCTTTATGGGTTTCCACGTAAAAATCAATGTCTCATATGTGTATGATGATTATGGTGTTGTTGTGTGATTTATGTATTATTTACATGGCGATTTCTTGAATATTTGAATCTATGTATTTTGTGAAAATTGGTCATAATATTGATTCACCCCCTCTCATTATTATCCTGTTTTCCAATAATTGGTGTCAGAGCAAGTTCCATTAGAAACGATCTAACAACTGGAAGGAAGATCTAAACCTATGACATGGTTAACCAGGATGGAAGTGTTACCAGCAAATATCCTCTTTTTAATGGAATGAATTGTGCCTTTTGGAAAGTGAGAATGAGTGCATATCTAATGTCCCTTGGTGCAAATGTTTGGGATGTAGTGGTCAATGACTATGAAAAGCCACCTGCATTGGTTAACATAGATGACAAGCTTGAGTGTTCATTTAATTCCAAAGCTATGAATGCAATCCTAAGTGGATGGTCTAAATTAGATTTTTTTTACAGTTATGCTTTGCAAGATTGTGAAAGAAATGTTAAGCAAGCTGCACAACAACTATGAAGGTGATGGTAAGGTTAAAAAGGCCAAACTACAAGTCTATATAATGCAACTTGAGTCATTAAAAATGAATGAGGATGAGAATTGGAATTTTTTTTTGCTTAGAGTTAATGAAATAGTAAATACCATGAGAGGTCTTAATGAAACTATAAAGGATTCCACTATAGTTCAAAAGGTATTCATATCTCTTCCTACTAGATTCAACACCAAGGTATCAACTATTGAGGAGATATCTGACCTTGAAAGTTTAACAATGGACCAATTACTTAGAACATTGAATATCTATGAAATGAGAACTGCAAAAGGAAAATCTACATAAGGGAAGCATGATTTAAAGCAGATAGGAAAACCAAAGTTGAAAAAGAATGCTTAAGTTCTAGATCGGATGAAGGAGAGGCTAATTTTGTAAGAAGATTGAAGAAATAAACTGAAAAATATAAAGGTAAGCTACCTTTCAAATCCTTTAAGTGTGTAATATTAGGTCATTATGCATCTAAATGCCCATTCAAAAAGGAAGATAGTAAATATGATAGCAAAGAAAAGAATATAGGAGAGTTAAGAAGGAAAAGAGCTTAAAAAAGAAAAGCTTCTATACCCAAGAAGATAATAAGTCATCGGAAGATCAAAATGAACAATCTTCTGATGAAGAAGGGATCAATGAATTCATGCTCATGTCCATATAAATCCATGATGATTGATACAATGACCGTGAATTAAATGAAGAAGAGGCTAAAGTAGAGTTGGAAGGTGAATTAATCAATTCCTTAGAAGAAATTGATAGACTTAAGCAAAATAATAAGAAACAAAAAGAGTTATTAATTAAGTATGAAAAAGAAGAACATGAATATGAAGACTCATCACTCCTTCTTCTAAAGGTAGATTTGGAAGAAGCATAGAATATTGAAGACATTCTATTGCAACAACTGAAATAAAAAGGCAAAGAATGTGAAAAAATGGAGGAAGAGGTAGCCTTTCCTAGAAAGGAATTGGAGAAAAAACAAGCTCAAATGAACAAGGACCTAAAGCATATTAAAGGATCTAAAAAATTAGATGAAATTATTAGTATTCAGGGATCCCCTCTAATTAAGACCAACCTGGGCTATGAGGGAGAAACAAAAAACAAGAAACTTGACGACAAAAGACCAATCAAAGTCATCAAAGCACTCATAGAAAGTAATCACAATGGAATTCAAGGGAATGACAACAATCAATAATAAAAAATTAATAAAATAGACATTAATACAACTCAACAACAATCAATGAAAATTTACAACAACAGACACACTGAACGAGTGAAAAAATCAACAACAGGTAACATTATAACTCAGTAGCAACCAAGGAAACTCTATAACTGAGTTTCGAGCAAACTAAAATATTGGGTAAGAAATCATCAAAAGCCATATTCCCTTAAAATACAAAGTCATTAAATGTCCAAAAGATCACATTCTCAAAGGAAAACTATTCTTAGGTACAAAAAATTCTTCTATGGTCACTGTTATTCTTGCACAAATTTCAAGCTCAATGTTGTAAATTGCAAAACATATCTCAGAAGCACTCATATAAGAAATAAAAGAAATGAATCTTACTGGTCAAACATACATAACATATTTGCAAATCCATGTAGAAATAATATTAAGGACAACAATCCTTTTGCTCCTTTATTTGATGTTATTGAATGCTATAACTGTCATAAGTTTGGCCATAAAGAAATTGATTGTAGAATTAGAAAATTCAAAGCAACTTCTCAAATCAAGCAAATACAAGAAGAATCCAAGTTTTGGAAGAAGAGAAAGGAAGAAAATAAAGACAAATGTGGCATTTTCTTGTATGCCCAAAACCAAAATAGTTAATGGGTATGTGGATAGTGGATGCTCTAGGCATATCACTGGTGATATGAGTAAGTTTTTGTCACTAAATGAAAATAAATCAAGAAATGTTACTTTTGGCAATGATGCTCCATGCAAGATAATGGGCAAGGGCACAATGATCCTAAACAATGGACAGGATAAAGCTCAAAATGTTCTTTTTGTATATGGACTCAAGCACAACTTGTTCACTTAAGACAAATGTGTGACAAAAAGTATGGTGTTACTTTTCATTACATAAGCAAAGGAGTAGCGAAAGTTGTGAGAAGCTAAAATAACATTTACACTCTCAAGGAAGAAAATGAGGAGTGTTATTTGCGGAAACTTAATGAGAGATGGTTGTGGCACAGAAGACTGGGACACTTGAATTTTGAGCATATTATAAATCTCGTCAAAAAGGAAGTAGTAAGAGACTTGCCAAAAATTACAATGCTAAATAATACAATCTGCAAGTCATGCCAAATGGGGAAGCAAACTCGTGTTCCTTTCAAAACTAAAGAACATTCATCCACTAGACCTTTACAACTAGTCCATATAGATTTATGTGGGCCCTCAAGAACCGAGGCTCCAAGTGGTGAGAGATACTTCATGATGGTTATTGACTATTACACTAGATTGACTTGGGTTGTGTTCTTAAAAAAAATCATAAGCATTTGAAAAGTTCAAAATTTTCAAAGCCTTGGCTGAGAATTAAATTGGTTACAAATTAAAGTGTTTAAGACTGGACAAAGGCATGGGTGTTTACTTCAAATGAGTTTGATAACTTGTGTGAAGAAAATAGCATAAAAATGCAATTTACAGCTGCATACACTCCTCAACAAAATGGAGTAGCTAAAAGGAAAAATAGAACATTGAAAAAAATGGAAAGATCAATGATCAATGAAAGAAATTTGCCACATAAATTTTGGGCTGAAGTTCTTCATACAATAGCCCATATTTTAAACAAAGCACATCTCTAGCCAAATAATGACAAAACACCAACCAACATCAATAAAAAACTTTAGTCTTTGGTAGCAAGTGTTACATAAAAAATAATGATGACAAATTGGGTAAGTTTGATGCTAGAGCTGATGAAGGAATATTCTTAGAATATTCAACTGAGAGCAAGGGCTACAAATTTTACAATAAAAGGTTGCACAAAATAGTTGATAGTATTGATGTACATGTTGATGAGAAATTGCCTTTCAAAAGCAAACATACAAGATTCATTAATCCTCCTAATCAGATCATCAATGAAGAGGAAGGAAAATAGCTTGAACAATAAAAAAAAGAGGCAAAATGCACTCATCCAAAACCTCCTTCAAGATATGTACAAAGTGTCACTATGAAATTCAGATACTTGGCAATAAGGAAGTAGGAGTTAAAACTAGAAAAAAATTAGTGGGCACTTCCAATGAAACATAGATTTCCATGTTGTCCATGACCAAACCTAAAAAATTCTCTTAAGCAAGTTAAGATAAGCATTAGATAAGTGCCATGAATGAGGAATTGGATCAAATAAAAAAGAATGAGACTTGGGAATTGACTCTAAGACTAATAAATAGGATTGTCATAGGTACAAAATTGGTCTTCAAGAAAAAGTTAAATGAGAATGGACAAGTTATTAGAAATGAAGCGAGATTAATGTGCAAAGGTTATGCATAGGTTGAAGGAATAGATTTTGAAGAAAATTTTGATCTTGTAGCAAGATTGGAAGCAATTAGAATGATTCTTGAATTTGTGTGTCATAAAAATTTCAAAGCATATCAGATGGATGTGAACTTAGCGTTCATGAATGGAGAACTTGAAGAAGAGGTGTATATAGAACAACCTGAAGGTTTTCAACTATAAGACAATCTTGATGATGTGTTTATGTTGAAAAAGGAAATATATGGACTCAAGCAAGCAACAAGGGCATGGTACTCCTGACTAGACAAATATCTATAACAAGAAGGCTTCAAAAGAGGGACATCTGACAATAATTTATATATAAAATCCGATAATAAGGATATTTTGGTTGTTGTAGTTTATGTTGATGATATAATTTTTTGCAGTAATGTAGATTCACTAAGGCAAGTGTTTGAAGTTGAAATGAAGACTAAATTTGAAATGTATATGCTTGGATAACTCTAGTTTTTTCTTGGTATAGAAATTTCACAAGCTTCAAAAGGCATGTTCATTTCCCAAGGAAGGTACCTCAAAGAAATATTGAAGAAATTTAGAATGGGAGAGTGTTCACACGTTGGTACTCTTATGGTCACTGGGTGTAAGCCAAGTAAAGATAATGAGTCACTAGAGGTCAATAAAAAATTGTCTAAATAGATGATAAGTAGTTTGTTGTATCTAACAACCTCCCGATCATACACAATGCAAGTTGTTGGTTTGGTAGAAAGATACCAATCATCTCCCAAGCAAAGCCACTTGTTAGCTACACAAATAATTTTCATATATCTAAAATGCATAATGGATTATAAATTGTGGTATTCAAAGGGTAATAAATTTTTATTGCCTGCATACGCAAACATTGGTTGGGCTAGCTGTATAGATGATACAAAGAGCACAAGTGGTGGTGACTTCTTTCTAGGAAGCACATTAGTAGCATGGTTAAGCCAAAAGTAAACCTCTGTCTCACTGTCTACTGCTGAAGCTGAATACATAGTAGCTACAACATGTTGCACTCAAATAATGTGGATGAAACATAGACTTCAAGATATGAAGGTAACTTATGATGAACCTACTTCCATCAAATGTGATAATACAAGTGCTATAAGTATATCCAAGGATCATGTTATTCACTCAAGAACCAAACATTTACCTCTCAAGTATCAATTTCTTAGACAATAGGTAGTTAACTAGATTGTAAAGTTGGAGTATATATCAACAAAGGAACAAGTAGCTGATATATTCACCAAGCCCCTTGTTAGAGAACCCTTTGAGTACTTAAGACAATAGTGGGGAGTGATGTCTCCCTCATCTCTTCACTAATTTCTTTTGAAAGCGGGAAGCTGTCTAAATTAGTAAATGATAGCTACATAATAACATGCCAAGATAAGCAGGTAAAGTGAACCTAGGGGGATTCTCAAGACCAACGTCAACAATACATGGTTAGTGAGAGTAATGGTTGGTTATATCCAGGGGGAGAGTGATTAGCCTATGGCTTCTCAGAATCAAAGCATAAGAGTGAGAAGACAACAAAAATGGAGTGTGGTTACAACAAACAAAAATGGAAACATTCATAGGGGGATCAAACCATGAATAATTATTGGATCAAGCAACCATCTACAGTTGGAAAGACTGAGCAACCCATGCATGTTGAGCAATTTTTTAAAGGAAGCACGATTAAAGGAGAAGAGTCCAAACATTGGAGTACATGGAGAGAAGAAGCTAGACACAACATTTAATATGTTCAAAAATTCAATTTAATAGTCTTGCATACCCTTTTAGAGGGGGAATGGTCAATTGGGGAGATTCCTTAGAAACTGGCTCTTAAAATGAGCAAACATTGAATCAAAATTGGAGATATATAATATAGAGATAAATTGGAAGATATAGAGTGATCAACTATTGGATTCTCAAAATATTAGGGGGATCATTGTTATGGGAATAAGTACCCTAGGGCTTTGGGTCAGAACCCCAACAGAGAAAGAGTAACCTACAACAAGAAACATGCATACAACTCAGGCAACATGCTTAAATAAACAAACTATGTATGGATAAACATACCCGAATGTCCTTCGTTTGGGTAGTTCCAGCAGGGTTCAGACCCTTTGCAACTCCTGATGATCTTCGAATCTACAAATCAACCAATCCGAACATACATAACATCATATAGATAAAGCATTTTAATGAAATCAATTTTATATCATGTAAATAAGATGATTAGCTATACATCCAAATGACATTCATACATGAATTACAACAACATTTGATGCATAAACAAGGTCAATCTCAAGAACAAGGCAACGTTTCTTTTTATTGTAGAAAACTATAATAAACATGGAAAGAGTTCACTTGAGTCTTCTTCTTCCGGCTTCAAGCGGAACTGTCCTCCAGTCCTAGTCTTCAACAACCTCCTTTCATAACCAATACCATGATATCTCAAGCAAGTGGGAGAATATCAACACTCAAGGAAACAAGGGTTTCTTGAACTTGGGGAAGTGCTTGAAGCACAGGGATACTTAAGACTTTATCAGGGGATAATCTCAGTATAGTAATTATATCTCTTCTCTCCTCCTTAAGGCCTTCCCATAGAAGTCTTATTGATACTTCTCCCAATTAGTTTTTGAGTTGGGAAAAAGTTGGGAACAGTTGGGCCATGGGCACTAGGAGGTAAGCAATAGGTAAAACCCATGAACTCTGCCCATAGTTAAGGAAATTTATTTTTTAAAGTGTTTTAACACATATACGTGGGTTAGGTATTGACTAACTCACGTGTACATGCTTTTATCACAGGGCAAAGTAGTGTACAGGGAGTAAAACACTATTTTTAAAATATTTGGACCAAGTCTGGAAGGAGGGGTTGCCCTGGGTCATAAACCAAGCATCACAAATACCAAGGGTGGTATTTGGAGCTATAACATATGCCCCCTAATATATGAGTTCAGAAGGGGTACATGATGGCCAAAATGTATTAAGTATATAGAGAGGAAACCTGTCGAAAACTGAGAAGGACTTCACTAGATTTCAGGCTGCCAAACCATCAAAAAGAAGATAAAAAAGAAACAACTATCTAAGGCGGGCATACCCATGCTCAGAGAAAGTAAAGCATGCCCGCATATCAAGTACAAGAGGATCCACTATGTATACAAGTATAAAATACTAAAAGTACATAATGGATCAACTGATCGTGATCGAACAAGTACATTTCTGAACATCACATATATAAGAAGATGATCAATGAAGCTGAAGGATGAAGCTAATCATTGATGTCAAAAACTGATCCCAATAGTACCTAATGAACATGATGGAATAAGATGATACTACATCGCAACTCGGATGCCAACATATAAGATGTCGTTGTGAAGGACTGCAACATATAATGTGGATGGTGTCAACTAACAACAACAAGAGCAACTGACAAGTGAACCAAAGAATGCTGATGCAACCCAAGGTTTTCACCGATCGCCATGGTACATTTCTACACAATGGGAATAAATGATTTGAAGTCGACCATGTGAGAAATCATTTCATTACCGATCATTGATGTATACCGTTAAGAAACGCGAGACTACTCACCAATAATGACAATGAGAGTCAAGGTACCCAGTACAATCTAACAAGTGCGAATGAATGAGCTGAAGTTGAACATCTGGAAGAATCTATCAATCAGGGGACAATGATGGTTTCCCACTGTCGATAGTGAAGGATCTGCCACTGATGATTGCAAACCCCAAGGTACTGCCAAATGGACTCTAGATCTTTGCCCCAGAGCAATGAGTTGTAGTCGATAAGAAAAGATCTGCTAGAAGGAAGGAATTAAGGCATCCTTCATTAATCTAGTGCGAGTGTAACCCGTAGGCCAATAATGTGATAGGAATCAGACAAAAAAAGATGTAGTAACCCAACCGAAGCACGTTTCCAGTGTACACAAGATGTAGCTAGTGCACGATAGAAACCCTCTAAACCAACCAACAATGAAAGCTGACACAGAGGCGAGGAATCCACCAATAGGGTCAAATGGAAACCAAGGCACTACACTAATCCCAATGTGTGATAATGAAAGCTGAAGTCGAACACAAGGGAAACCACTCAGTCAAAGACCCATGATACTGATCAATGTTGAGCACAAGGTGACCTATCAATAATGAAAATAGGGCCAAGGTGCGGCTCTAGGCCTGTCGTAAGAGCAATATGTCGTCGTCAATAAGGACAAGACCCGCCGGCAAGAAGTCAATGGAGACCTTCTCAAACCGGCATGAGCAAAGGACCAATATCACTGATGTGATGACAAATAAGACACTGATAACCAGGGATGGCCGACTGATTAATAGGTCAAGGGACACCACAGAGAGGCCGACTCAGGGTTACTTCCCTTGAACAAAAGCACGACTCAATGACGACTATGTGGTAGTATATGAAAGCTTTGTATAAGTTCGTCATGCAGGAGGCATGGACGAACTCTCCATATGATTGGAAGAGATAACCAATCGGAGGAGAACTGGCTCAATAACAAGGTTAAGGCGTATCTAAGTCAAACTAAATCCTGCCCAAAATGGAGGAGAGACTTTCTTTTAAGTGCTTTGTTCAAGGGCGACACAACTGACTCTAGCTGCCAACAACATATGGAAATGTTGTCTCGTTCCCGCTCTTTTTTGGAATATATAATTTTTTTGTCTTTTTCTTTAAGCTGGAAAAATAATAAAAGAATGCTATAGTACAGTGGAAAGAACGAGTGTCAGTGAAATAGATGATCTAGTTCCTGGGATGGGAACAATCCTATGCTCAATGCAGGGAGACAAAATTGGTCAAGGACACTCAAAGAGATGTTCCTTCCATGGATCAAAGGGTGTGTCAAGTTGCAGAAGCTAAGTGATTGCAGGTTTGAGTTTACAAAAGACATGGTCAAATAAGTGGCTTAAACACGAGTCCAAGTGAAGCCGACTCAAGGCCAAAAGGTGCAAATAGTCAAAATGCAATGCAACAGTACAACTCAACATAAAGGAGCCCTAAGATATAAGGCCAGAACGAAGTGAAGAAGCAAGAGAAATGAGTCTTCAACGCACAAGTCATGGCAGGACTCAAGAGGACTCCCGAGCCTACTCAATATAATGGCATGGGAAACAAATGTCAATGAGGTGCTAACTACGATACCCATGTAAAGGATGGCTCTACCATCGTGTCATGATTTAAAAATCGGAAAGTGAACATGGTTTTCTAACCAAGACACGATGGGATCGACCCTATGGCAAGTGTATCGACAAATGGAGGCTAGTATGCAAGATGCAATAGAAAAAATGGTTTACCTAACCTATATGCCAGTGAGTAAATGATCCCTGCCATGACGGGTCAGCGATCATGGAACCGATATGAAATCTCGAAGAAGTGTCCATAATACCCTGGAAAAACAACCTATTCCTGACAATCCAAGCTCACAAGTTAAAAGATTTATGAGACGAAAAAAATCAAGTTTTGAAAAAAATTGACATTTTCAAAGCTATAAAATGACCTTTTGACTCACCATTTGTGCCATTTGTGTTGAGAGCAAAAGATGTGGAGAAAAAAGAGCAAACTTCCCCCCCAAAGAATTGGGCTATTCAAATTGGATCAAAATCATCAGATAACCCCCAATTCAAGCTTGCATTACTTTGTGATTGTTTTCAGAAATTTTTATTAAGGTTTGTCCGTAGGAATTTATGTTAAAAATTTCAACTCGGCGTATACGCGGGTTGGATGTTATCAACCTGCGTATACGACGGCCCTACACGCGACTGTGTGTAAAAGGAACCCGTGTATACACAATTTGAAATTTAAACACAAAATTCTAACGGTTGAAACTCAATTTATTTATTTATTTATTTATTT
>APFE030201356.1:117257-199430 GCA_000404065.3 Pinus taeda
TTTTTTTTTTTCAGGATGACAATCACATGGAGAGAGGGAGCATACCACAATTGATAATGAAGTTATGAATGATCAATATGAATTAGATGCATTGAGGGGATGTGGTGTGTTGAAAATTTTCAAAATGCCCAGCATGAAAGCCAACACTCGTCTGCTTGAAATGCTAATCCACTATTGGAGTGTCGAAGATGATGCATTTATGATTGATCATATGCCTTTGCGGATAGAGGCGGAGGATATTTACTTTATCACTGGTCTCACTCAGAGAGGAGAAGCTGTACATTCGACTAACCGAACATGAGGTAGTCTTTTAGTGGAAGACTATGTACACATTTACTGTCCTGGGAATCCGGAAAAAAAATTGGAAGTCAGATTCCAATAAAACATGTGGAGAGCTTATCCCTGAGGATTCTATTATTCACCATAGCCAAGATAAACGGATTAGCCTCATTGAACCAAGCTTCATGAGTATCCATGAACTTGGTCGTGGAGAACTCACCACTGTCTTTGACTAGTGTACACCTCTTCTTACCAATATGAAGAGCCAGTTGTCCTCCATTCAGAAAGGGCAGACCAAAAATTTCGGATATGGGACTATTTTATGCTACTTCTTCTTTGAGAAGGTGCCTGGGCTACGTCCCAAAGTATCAGTCTCTATCAGCAGCCCCCCGAGATCCTCGGATGGGTAGGTGGGCTGATTTGATGAAATGCCTTGGAGGCGGGGACATGTTGAGGACTACTTTTGATGATGAGTTCTTCTCCTGGTGGGAACAACAAATCATTGCTGTGGACGACTATCCCTATGCTGGCATGGATTTCAGAGGAGATCTAGACTTGGTGCTACCACCAAACACAGCATGGGGAGAGAAAGGTAATGATTTTTTAAGTTTTTATCAATTTTAAGATTTATTTATTATTTTATTATTATTATTATTATTATTATTTTTTAAATATGAAAATGAACTTAGAAATATTTTTGATGGGATTAAAATATTGACATAATGATCATGTCCCAGATGTGGGTCTGGTAAGAAAAGGTGGATTCCCGCGACACAGGCGTCACAGAAGAGGTGCCGAAGAGGCGGCTGCTGAGACAGAGAGGGTCTTATATGTAGTCCAAAGAAACTTGGTGAGATTGACTCACCAGGTACCAATGGTGGCCATAGAGGACCTACCTGAGGAGATGCAGTGCCACGTGGTAGGAGTACCACGAGACTAGGTTCGCATACTTTGGCGTGTGGCCAACACAGTAGTCACCTTCTTAGCCGCTCATCATGAGCCGAGTTGATTGATAGACTGGACATGATTATGGGCATTTAGTCCTGATTTTGTATATTATTTTTGAACACTCTATGTACACACGGGCAACTTTATGATATATATATACAGTTCCAAATTTTTGATGTCTTGTTTTGTTTTGTTTTGTTTTTTGTTTTTTGTTTTTGTTTTTTGTTTTTTGTTTTGTTTTGTTTTTTTGTTTTTTGTTTTGTTTTGTTTTGTTTTGTTTTTGTTTTTTTGTTTTTTGTTTTTTTTTTTTTTTAAATTAATTAATTGATTTATTTTTTGTTTTGTTTTTGTTTGTTTGTTTGTTTGTTTGTTTGTTTGTTTTTTTTTGTTTTGTTTTTTTTTTTAAACTTAATGAATGATTGATATGCCAATCTAATGCTTTATTAGCGATAGAATCCGCTAATGAATTTTCAGATCGTGGAATGTGCAAATAAGTAATATAAACAAATGACCATTGCAACACCCTCACTCTAAAAAAATGGCAATATAAATAAGGATCCCGAACGCGATATATGTTATTTAATTGTGACACTTCCAGTTGTGAGTCAAGATACACTGCCAACGAATCAATTCCATAAGAAATAACTTCGGATAGTAAATTAATAATGGCCGTATATTTGGCAACATTATTTGAAGCAGAACGAATACATACTCCCCTTGACACCATCAATTGACCAGATGGATAATAAATCACCCAAGCTGCGGAAGCGAGATTCCGAGTGTGCCGACTAGCACCATCGACGAATCCGAAGTAGACTAAGTCATCAATCAACACCTGCCAAAGCAGATCAAAAAAGTGTCGATATCACAACAACTCCTAGCAAAATATGTACAAAAATACAAAATATGCAAAGAAGCCATTGCTCGGCCATACCTAAGCAAAATACTTCTTGAGGTAGATCCCATTTCGGGGCTCTGCCAACTTGTTCCCTTCAAAATCGACTAATTCATAAGCCTCGTTTCCTAAAACTCGTTTTACTATAAAGGGACCATACCAAATAGACTTGAATTTTCCTGCCCCTAAGGCGTCTTTATCTTGGTCATTGACCAAGACAAGGTCGCCTTCAGAAAAGACCCGAGGACAGAAAACTTTATCATACTGAGTTTTAACCTTTTTCTTATGGGCCTCATTATTATGGCGACATCTCGACGCTACACATTGAGATGTTCCAAATGAACGAGGCGCTCTTCGAGACTAGAGGTCTCTGGAAGAAGCTCAACAACTAGCTTAAGGGATGAGATTTCACATTCAATAGGATAAATAGATTCCAGCCCGTAAACTAACTGAAAAGGTGTAAAACCGATGGCAGTCTTTACTGAGGTTTGGTATGCCCAGAGAGCCGGGTACAACATGATGTGTCAATTGGAGCGATTTTTGTCTATTATCCTTTGCAGGATCGTCTTGAGGGACTTATTCACGGCTTCAACTTGCCCATTGGACTAAGGATAATACAAAGATGAGTGCTCCTGCTAGAAGCCCAATTTAAGAGACAATTCGGTCATCAGTTGGTTCTGGAAATGACTGCCATGATCAGTGACAATCTCTTTCGGGATACCGAAACGTGAAATAATCTGATTGAAGAGGAACAATGCTTCTGTTTCACTATCGTTTTTATAAGTAGGCATGGGCTTAACCCACTTCGTAAAGTAGTCTACGACCACTATAGTGTGCTTGTGATTCGCCAATGAAGGTGGATTACAAGTGGTAAAGTCAATGCCCCACTTTGTAAAAGGACCGACAGTGATAACAGGGAAAAGAGGAGCTGGATGCGCACGCATCTTTCGAGTATAGACTTAACAAGGGTGGCAACGTTTGACCACTTCAATACAATATTTGAAAATCAAAGGCCAAAAGTAGCCGACACACAAGATTTTCTGGGCTGTAGCAAGCCCTGATAGATGACCACCACAAGCTCCATTGTGGCAATCATCAAGCATAGACTCTACTTCCTCTAAAGTTAAACAACACCTAAGGATTGAATCAACCCCTCGGCGATATAATGTATCACCAATGATGACATAGTTCTTGGCAAGGTGACGTAATTTTCGATGTTCGTCCTTGGAGGAAACAGGGGGAAACTTCATAGTCTGGAGATAGATGATGATATCTCCATACCAAGGATCTTGCGAAGAGATGAGGAATAGATGTTCGTCTGGGAAACTTTCCTCATAAATAATATGTCCTTCACAAGGCAGCTCAGAAATTAATTCCGCAAAAACCAATGACTTCTTAGACTTAGTTGACAAGAACTCGAGATCCAATTCTTGTAAAATAATAATCCATCGATTGTATTTGCCCCCAATCACTCGCCTATTGAGCAAAAATTGGAAAGGATTGATCGCTGCTAAGACAAACGTTTTGCGTAGCAGAATATAATGACGGAGCCGTTGGACAACATGGACAACTGCCAAGGGCAATTTCTCAACCGAAGAATAACATAGTTTAGGGCCTACCAAGCCTCGACTCAAGTAGTAAATCACATGCTCCGTGAGAGCATCATCTTCCTGAACCGAAACCATACCTATGGTTGATCTGTTGCTACAATATATAAAAGGAAATCTCTATCATAATCTGGTGGACTCAAAAGTGGGGCAGAGATTAAAGCCTTCTTCAAGGCATCAAACGATCGTTACGCAAAGTCATCCCATAAAAATGGAACTCCTTTCTTCAACAAATGCATAAATCCTTTAGTTATCTCAACATAGTTTGCTATAAACCGTCTCAAGAAATTTGCCTTTCCTTGGAGACTTTGAAGTTGTTGGATGGAAGATGGGGGAGGCAACTAAATTATTGCCTCAACCTTGAAGGGATCAACTCGAATCACTTCAGTTGATACAATGAACCCTAACAACTGACCAGATGTAACAGCGAAAACACACTTGTTCGGATTCAACCAGATCTTGTAAAATCAACATCTCTCAAAAACTAACCGAAGGTGACTAGGATGATCAATTCTCTTTCGAGAACGAGTAGCTAAATCATCCAAGTACGCTTCGATGACATGCTTGATGTCGTGGAAAGCGTAAGACATGGCCAGCTAAAACGTAGCACTAGCATTTTTAAGACCAAAAAGCATCTTTTTGTATGCAAAGGTACCCCAGGGACAAATGAAAGCTGTCTTGTGCTAGTCTTCTGGACGAAAAGATATTTGATTATAACCGGAGAATCCGTCCATGAACGAGAAAATCTCATTACCTACACATCCATCAACTATCTAATCAATAAATAGTGTGGGGTAATTGTCTTTCGGACAAGCTTTGTTCAAATCCCTAAAGTCAATGCACACTCAGATCGTTCCTTGTTTTTAATCAACTGGGACTGGATTAGAAACCCTGTCCGTTAGAGGAACGGGGTATATGAAACCTGCCCTGAGGAACTTTTCTACTTCATATTTAATAGCTACTACTTTCCTAGGATTGATCGGCTGAAGCTTCTGATGAATTGGCTTGGCGTTTTCATACGTCTTGATCTCATGCTGAACGATGGATGGATCAATACTAGGCATTTCTTCATAAGACCAAGTGAATACATCCCGAAACTCTTTAAAGAGGTCGGTGTAAATTTGAATCTCTTCAGGGGAACACTCGGCGCTAATGAAGACATTTTCTATCACATTAGGGTTTCTAGAGATGTTTATTGGTACGGTTTTTGAAATTACCGACATATTACCTTCGGCATGTATGTGTGCTGGATCCAAAGGGTTTGAAACCTTACAAACATCGCTAGTAAGCAGATTAGAGAACCTGGATTCGACTTCCTGCAATGGAGGAAGAAAATACAAACGATTATATAAATCTTCCCACGGTCGATCTACACTCGTCATTGCTTCTAAAATTGCTTCCTCAGATGGAAAAACCATATCTAAGCAATCCATAACAGAAGTAGAGTCAAGCATCCAAGCTGAAGCCACATCACCATCTAACTCCTCCTCTGAAAAAGGAGTAGGATGGTTGTCTGCAGAGTTAACGATCGATTGATATCTAAGCTCTGCTGCAGAAATGGGGAATGCCATTCTGCCATCCTGCCCTTCATCTAATGTGGTTGTAGGCGAAGGTAAGGTCCAAGGGTCTGAAAAATAATGAGTTCGAAAGAACTCTTCCTGTGAATACTTCTTGGAGGACCAAATGGCATTGATTCTAGCTATAGGAGCGAGAAGATCAAATATACCCATTAATGAAGAGTACATCCCAACTCCTAAATTTTCAATAGGTTGGTGGGGGTTATCGACCAATGAGACCGTAGAATCCGAAGTTGCCCGATGGTCACCTGGAGAATAATCCAATTGATCAACTTTAACAATTCTCCCCTTATGAGGAAAACAAAGGATGTGGAATAAGATGACATTATGGCATCCATTTCATAAATCCAATTCCTCCCTAAGAGGAGATTGCAATCCAGGTTGGCATCAACGATTTCTACTTCGATATTAATGACCTTTCCTCTAACACATATAGATAAGGCTAGGATAATCCTGTGTGGCCTATGAGAATGTCTGTCAAATGTTGTCAAGAGAGTGGGTGAAGGAATAGCTGGAGGCGATCTAATGGCCTTCCAACATGACATAGACATTATGCATGTGGAAGCTCCCTCATCTATAACTGTTCGAAAAATATTAGTTTTTTGGTAAGTAGACTTTATTTGAAAAGCCATATGGTAAGGAAGTCGCTTTTTGACATTGAGCATATCAAAAGTGAGCACTAAAGAATTTTTTGAATCTATTGCCCCGATCGCTGAAAGCAAAGCACTTCATTGAGCAGGACACGACTGGAGTACCTCTAAAGCAGACATAGTGCAAGAACTTTGAGCCAGATTTTCTACAATCGAGTAGTTCTGGGCTGCCCTAGCATTAGGGTTAATAATTGCACGCTTGGCAGAAACTTTCGGTATCCGAGGTATAAACTCGACAGAGGGTCACTCAATATGAAGTGGATCCATAGTTCTGGGAATAGATTTATCCTTAGATGTTTTTGCTTCACCATAATAACGTGACCGTGTAGCCACATTGACATGAGAACTTATCATGAAAACATTTGAGGAATTGTCCCACTCCTAGTTGCCCCCTGCAGAGGTACCAGGGTTTGAGTTCGCGCCAGCAAGCAACTACTGCCCTTGGGGGAAAGGGTTAGTTAAGACAGCTTGGGAGCTAGAAGACCCTTGCTGCACTAACAAGCGCTGAGAATCTTGAATTTTGGGAAGAGATGAGTCAAATGATCTCCACTGCACAACTTGCATGGAAATTTAACCTTTTTCTTAGACTCTTTTCTACCCTCATCGGCACCGTTTCCGATCTTGTTCGCATTACCCTTCCCTTCCCGATTCTTCTTTTTACCTCGTCCCTTCTTCTTCCCATCGGATTGTTGATTTCCTTTAGGGTTAGAGGCCTGGATGACGTTTATGGAAGAAGGTTGGGAAGGCGAAGGAGTAGATGGTGCAACATGATTAGAAGAAGTAGTTTGTAGAGAAAACTGCTGCAATTGGTTCAAAAGGTTCACCGTATTTACATCAACCGATCCAACTATGCCATCAGCGTGAGGGCTTGGCTTCGGTTTGGCTACATCAGTCGTGGATCTAGGAGCATCAGGTAAGATTTTCTGAAGAGTCCCAGACTGAGAATATATTAGTTCTAATTGCTGGGTGCGAAAGATATCCTACTCTTCGGAATAAACGCCGGACATAGAAACATCCTTGGAGATCTTGGGTTGTAATGATTTTAAAAACCATTCGAGACGAAATTCTGGTGGAATTTCGACTTTGATGAGCCTTTTTCTCCTTCTCCATTCTTGGATATGATCTGAAATGTGAGTAGCTGTTTGCTCAATTTAGTGTGTTCTAAATTGCTATATAAATTGTCAATCCGGGAGTCGTAAACTGCTGAAGCGAAGTGCACTATTTATGCAAGATAACCATTTTCTTATTTCTTTGTCGTTTTTAGTTTTTGATTTGTTTTTGGATTTATCTTCTTGTTGATTCCCTAATGTGAGATGATAATTCTAATAATCAAGTATGGACAAAAGTATTCAAGGTAATGGTGGCCTTTAAAATGATTTCCAAACTTCAAAGTGTCCAAAGGTTTTCAAACTTTACAATGATGAAATCAAGATGTGCCTAGATTCTAATTAAACAAAATAGTGAAACTAGTGACTATGAAACCCAATATCCTTGCTGCTGTAAAAAATAAAAGGAAAAGACTGAACTCAAAGTAATTCAAAAACTATAAACAAAGTAAACTAAATCATATCACATCAACTCATTTTTGACCCCTCACCATTCGACTCGCTCTGGCTATAGGAGGTAATCATACACAAATTGAGTAATCTGATATCTAAATTGCATAAAATAAAACTAAGATTAAGCTACACATTCATCCTACAATCCCTCACCATTCGACTCGCTTTGGCTATAGGAGGTAACCCAGAATGATATGAGTAATCTAATCACTAACTTGCAAAAAGTAAATAAACTAGTATCAAACTATACATTCACACTCAATCCCTCACCATTCGACTCGCTTTGGCTATAGGAGGTAACTGAAGAATGATATGAATAGTCTAATATCTATCTTGCAGAAAAGTAAATGAACAAAGAAAAAATAAAGAAATAAACAGTGCTGGAATTAGAACCAATAAAACAAATTAGCAGAAGGACAAGATAATTCCATCATGTCATTAGTCATCAAAAACTATATGCACTGCCCGGGCTTCCTATTAGAACCTGAAATGAAAACACTGATCAGTTGACAATCAATTAAAAGCATGAAAGAAGCTATGGACAACAAATAACATAAATACCATGAGCAAGTTAATATATACATCAAATATCTATAACATAAATATACTACAGGACCTTGGTGTGCAAGGGCCCTCTGTAACCTCGGTCAATCAGAACCAATCACAAATTTGAACTCAAAATCAGTGTCTTCTCATATATTGCAATGCAGTTATAAAATAGAAACTAAGTCTCAGCTCGATGGTTCATACAAACAGTCAAGATTACATAATAGCAGCCAGCCTATACGCATACGAAGATGTGTTATTTATAGCAGGAAATACATAACAAATTCCTAAGGTCTGCGCTGGTAGACAGACACGTAAAAGACCATAATCGGATATTTAGCAGCATGGTAGTTGTGGGAAGTAAATCCAAGGAGGTGGTTTGTTAGATTCGGTCCACGGGCAGTCCCCAGGTGTTAGCACACCTCCTAAATCTCAGGATCTTGCTACGCAATCCTCCTCGTGATGAAAATAGAGTCGTGCCACCGCAAAACTCCTTGTGTTGACCACCGTTTGACCGCAGGCTTCTGTGGATGATTTGGCTGAACCAAGGGGACACGTTCCATGTCCACGTCCTTTGTAGCTTGCCCATGTGGCTGAGTTCTTCAGTAGACACCTGTAGCATAGAGCTTAACAAAAAGGCTGCGGAAACTGATTATGGCTGCGGAAAGTGACAGATTCCGCAGCTGATTGAGCAAAAATCTAAGTCAAACAGCAGTCACAAAACATAGTTAGGAAACCATTTATATGCTCATTTTAAACTAATATGCAATGATTTGATAGCTTAGAGGTTCAGGTGACTGGAGAAAAAGGCTAAAAAGGTATGTAGGGAAGATGTAAGTTTGGGACTCAACAGTAGCCGTGTCCTGATGAAAATTGGCCAAAAGCTAAGTTCCGGCTTCATAACGGATAGGGAACTGAAAATTGTTTAAGAAAATGTTAGCCAAATCGACGAAAGAAGTAAAGGTGCCCCCTGGCAACTCTATATACCACTTAGCCGCATTCCCTGTTAAGGTGTGCTGAATAACTGCAACTTGATTGAATCATCGATCAGGGAGTTGGATGAACACCATAAATGGAATGTGGTTACATGGTCGCCCGGGTCTTCACCATTCTTCCCTTTGAATTTTGGAATATCCGATGGAAGTTTGGTTGGGACCGGAGGCCAAGCTGGATTGTACCTAATTGGATCGTTTCTCAACTTAGTCAAGTTTGGTAGATTAAGCGTGGCCATAAAAGGAAGTCGTGGAGGACCTTGGGGATTCCACCGAGATGGGGTGGAGTTCCCAAAAGTCTGAAAAGAATGACCTGGGTTTTGAAAGGCACTAGGTTGCCTGAAGTAACTGGTAGAACCTACTGGACCAAAAGGTGACCCTTGTGGTCCAGCAAAATTCGGATTTTGACCAACTCCAGTAAAAAATCCTCCGTAGCCAGTAAAGTTTCCCCCTAACGAAGTATTGTAAGGAGCTGACAGCCCCTGGTAAGGGTTCCAAGCATTAGCTAAGGGTGGAAAACTTTGAAATGAATTAACCGAGGAGTACGGCACATTCCCTTGTTGGTCGAAAAACTAATTCCCAACTCCTATCCCACTAACCGCAGGGTTTGTCCAACTCTAAAAGGGATTACTTCCTTGACTTGTAAAAGGAAAAGGCATAGACCCTATGGTCGGATTGGAATGTGGTATATGGCCACTTCCAAATGGGAAACCCTGAAAAGAAGCTGATCCACTGATCATGGACGTGGAGGCGGTTGATGGTACATTCAATGGAACTGAAGGAATACCTTGAGAGGGCATTCCAAAAGGGAAAAATCCAAGACTGGATGCATTAGCTTGGGAACTTCCACTCATCGACAGAATGGAAGTAGACCCAAATAAGATGTGCTAGGAGTGTTAGAACGGATGGAAATAGTTCCTCCCCCTTGCACATATATGAGAGTTTGCATACTCGCAACACTCGTGGTGGACACCATGCTTCTAGCAGTGGTCATCGAAGGGATAAATGTGTGTGGGCCTGGGCTCGAAGGCCTGTGAGTCGGAGTTCCAACGCATAGCAATACGTCTGGATGATCAGGAGGGAGAGGAGAATTCAGAGCTGCAACCGACTCTAAAATCTCTTCCACTTCAATACTATCTTCCGATTGGAAGAGTACTCGAGAAAGAACTGGTGTGTTCCTCTCGAACTCTGTAGTAGTACCAGGTCTATCTTGTAAACTAATGCCCCCAAGTGGAGGATCAATCTCTGAAGCACCTGTTGCAACTGGTTGAAAACCACTGGTAGAATCGCTCCTACGCCTTCTAGGAGAAGGCTCTGGACTCGCAGGTGAAAGCCCACAAAGTCTACAAGACCGTTGAGATGGTCAGTCAGCCACTTTGAATTATTTTTATAAGATCTACTTAAAGACTTAAGAAAATTGAAAGCTAGGCTGACTAGGAGCACATAACACACACTAAAAATGTCCCTAAAGAGATCAACAATCAAACAACTTCCAAGTATTTCTGCTCCTGGTGATTAGGATCAGACACCAAAATACAAGAAAGTTAAATAATAAGGGCCTTCCGAAAATAGACTGGGGTAATTACACCCTAGGTCTACTAGCGAAGGTATCAGAGGTAGTTACGCTAACCTCCAGACAACAACCTTTGCCGGTGCAAGCCCCCAAGCTTTCGCAAGGGTGGCCTCTAGAAGTACTGCTGAACGTGATGCAACGTCAACTCAGGTGCCACGAGATTCCCCTCTGCAGCCACCTGTGTAGATCCCTAGGATAGGAAGCTAAAGACACCAACTCGTATTAGAAGCTGGGCGGAACAATCGTGAGGTAAGATCCGATAAGTAAGAGAGGGGGTATCTCTCGTCCTTATCTTCACAAACCCTCGTGCTTAACTCCTAGTCACGGAGCTTTCCCGGTCTCCCTAATGCTATTGGATTTCACTCTTTAATCGGACTTCTATGTTTTACGATTTAGAGTGGCCTTGGTTAGTTTACTCTCCTCTCGCGTAATCCAAGGCCCTAAATAAACCTAAAACTTGTTGGTGTATTCTGATGACAATACAAAAAGTTCTAGTTTATTTTATCAAGCGCTTGATTTTAAGTGGCTGTTCTTTTAAGTCAAAGGGACAATATGGAAATGAAACCGATGGTGTTTGTATGATGCAAAGAAATTAATGAAAAATTAACTTATATGAAATGCACTTGTTTGTTCTTCGATGAAAAGAAATTTCTACTTGGGTTCTAAGAAACTTCTATAAATCAAAAACTTTTTCCTTTTCTTTTCTTATAGTAGACATCACACTCACAAGAACTAAAAAGACTATTATGCTTTAATAACGCAAAACTACCCTAATGCAAGGTGTACATGATAATGCAAGATTCTAGATTACTCTAAAAAGAAATGAAAGCAATTGTTTATAAGCCAACTTAAGTGTTTGAAAAGAATATGAATTTTGAATACAAAATCTTCTCCAACAAGAAGGACTAATAAAAAAGATCACAAATCACTCTAAAAAAACCAAAAGAAACCAAAATTAAACTTGGCGAAAGAAAGCGAAAAATATGTTTTTCATGAACTTTTATTTTTCAAGAAACAATGAGAACAACTTTTCAAAAGCACTCAAAATGCCACTAAAGACTCAAAGACCGAAAGCAAAGCACAAGGAAACTTTTTAAGTTACCAATTCAACACGAATGAAAACTTGAACAAAAAAGGGCTTCAACTTGCACTAAACGTTGCAAAAGTAGAAAAAGAGCTTTGAGAAACTGACCAAGAAGTCAGGAAAGAAACACTTTCAAATTCATCAAAAAGAAATTTTCAAAAAGCAAGAAAAAGTGTAAGGCCACGAAATGATGGAAAGCAAAGTGAGTAGACCAATAATCAAGTTTGACACAAAGATTGAAAACAATCTGCTGTATCGGAAGACTAGAACAATCAAGAACCTCGATAAGAAGCCTTGTGTGTTCAAACACAAATCATAAAACTCACTCAAAAGCAAACCTAGGCCAAAAAAATTTCAAAGCATGAGAGAATTCAAACAGTAAGTTCACTGAATAAATAAATTCTAAAGGCAGAAACTAATCACTCAGAAACCAAACAGACCAAGAAACAAATCTCTCTGGGCAGAAAGATTTGACAAAGGCATGCAAAAAAAGGTATATGCGACTGTGTCCTAGCACAGGTGCATGTACACGAGCTTCTGACAAAAGAAACTCGCATATACGCAGTTTCAGTTCACAGAAACTAGCGTGTGTATGCTTCTGTAAACAGATAAAGGTGTGTATACTAAGTTTTGCAAGAAAAATAAAAAACAAGGCTTGATAAAAAAGATCAGACTTGAGGTCTGTGTTCCTATAGGAGTAGGCAATACTGACACAACAAGCAAACCAAGAACTGAGCCTTGATTGACACTGAAAAACCCAAACTAGGAATAACAAGATTGTTATCCCCAGCGGAGTTGCCAATTTTGTTACGGGAATAAGTACCCTAGGGCTTTGGGTCAGAACCCCAACAAAGCAAGAGTAATCTACAGCAAGAAACACATATACAACTCAGGCAACATGCTTAAATAAACAAACTATGTATGGATAAACATACCCGGATGTTCTTCGTTTGGGTAGTTCTAGCAGGGTTCAGACCCTTTGCAACTCCTGATGATCTTCGAATCTGCAAATCAACCAATCCAAACATACATAGCAACATATAGATAAAGCATTTTAATGAAATCAACTTTATATCATATAAGTAAGATGATTAGTTATACATCCAAATGACATTCATTCACGAGTTACAACAACATCTGATGCATAAACAAGGTCAATGTCAGGAACAAGACATCGTTTCTTTTTATTGTAGAAAACTATAATAAACATGGAAAGAGTTCACCTGAGTCTTCTTCTTCCGGCTCCAAGTGGAACCGTCCTCCAGGTTCGTCGAGTCCCAGTCTTCAACAACCTCCTTCCATAACAAATACCATGATATCTCAAGCAAGTGGGAGAATATCAACACTCAAGGAAACAAGGGTTTCCTAAACTTGGGGAAGTGCTTGAAGCACAGGGATACTTCAGACTTGATCAGGGGATAATCTCAGTATAGTAATTATATCTCTTCTCTCCTCCTTAAGGCCTTCCCATAGAAGTCTTATTTATACTTCTCCCAATTAGTTTTTTAGTTGGGAAACAGTTGGGAACAGTTGGGCCATGGGCACTAGGAGGTAAGCAATAGGTAAAACCCATGAACTCCGCCCATAGTTAAGGGATTTTTTTTTTTGTTTTGTTTTTTGTTTTTTTTTTTAATGTTTAACACATACACGGGTTGGATATTGACTAACCCGCGTGTACACGCTTTTATCCCATGGAAAAGTAGCATACAAGGAGTAAAACACTATTTTTAAAATATTTGGGCCAAGTCTGGAAGGAGGGGTTTCCCTAGGCCATAAACCAAGCATCACAAATACCAAGGGTGATATTTGGAGCTATAATAATCATGTGTATACAACAACAATCATTAACATACATAATGGTCAAATATAAAGTATCCAAGCCCTTTTTCCCTTTAATATTAAAGGAGGAGAATGAATAAACCTTGGAAAGTAATTTTTCCATTAATGACCATCAATGTTTTGGATGTGTTGCCATCAATGCCAAAGGGGGAGTTGCTGGGAAAAGTGTTGTCATTTATTTTAGAGTTGAGTCAATTGTTGTTTGTTTGTTTCAAGTTCAAGGGAGCTTGGTGAGTCAAGAATGGAGGTTATAACTTTGAAGCCTTGAATGAATTTTTTCCTTAATGCCTCAACTCTAATGACAAAACTAAGTTTTTCATTGTGTAGTCCTCTCAAAGACATTTCTAATGGCATATATAATTTATAAAAAATCCTAAGGGTTGATGAGAAACCAAGGATTGAAGTGAAGGCATGTTTAGGCAGTAAGTTGAGGCAAAGTATTTGGGCACATTCGGGAAATCCGAGGTGCAAACAATTTGGTGCATGGCTAAAAGACCTGGACATTGAAATTCATCTAGACTTATCCAGACCATGAAGGACACCTGGGAGATGAGAAAATCCATATATCTAGATATCCGAGACATCTAGGGATCAACACTTTTGAAAAATAGAAAGTGAGCTAGATCCAGATTTAGTTTTGAAGACAAGTCATAGTTCCACATTTCTCGAGGTTCCTATATGAAACTTTAAATTTAGGCGTGTACACATCTAGAATGTTTTACAATATATAAATATTGAAAACACTTGGATCCATATTTTCATTGAATATTGATTAGATCACAATGCCATGTTTTTCTCCTGGTTCTAGTGTAAAACTTTATATTCGGACATCCTCCCCTTTGAAAATTTAATAAAGGAAATCATTAAGAAATTCTAGATAGCGAAGTGTGTTCCATACTAGCGACAGGTGGCAATGTTGATAGATGGAGGATCATGATTAGATGATGAGGATGAGTTGGAAGATGATTTGTCGTACAGGTGGTGATGACATGCAAAGTATGATGATGTGGTGCCTCGTAAGCATGACATGTCGCATATATTTTGGATTTTTTGGCTGGCCAAGTGGCCTATTTCTATATGACACGTGGCGACATCAAAGGATGCATGTGGCATGATGAAATCATCATGACATAAGCGATTCATAACAAAGGGTCATGGTGACGTGGTTTAGATGTCACACAGGATGATATGTGGTGCAACTGTAATTGGTCCAAGTGGACATGATGAGGGAGGATCAGAGGCCTTGTGACCTAGTCCACAAGTTAACATATTGTGGACCCCCCTCCATTAATTGTCATGCATGTGGAGGGGGGGGGGGGGGGGTGGGTCACAATTGATACAGAATGTCGGATCAAGCAGGGATAGATATATTAGTTGTGCGCTTGGAGGAAGGTGCATAGGGTTCAACCACAAAATTGACAAATTGTGGAACCCCCCCCATTAATTTTTAGGCATAGTGAGGAATCACAATTAATCCCAACTGTTGATCAAACGAAAGGGTGATCAGTTAATGATCAACCGAGTTGGAAGGTAGGGGTTGAATAATAGGTACAATTAGTTAAGGCATTGAGAGTTTAAGGTCTAAGGATCTAAGCTTATAGTCCCAGCCTCTAGACATATGCACTTAGGAGCTAACACTCAAGTGCTATGAAATCAAATTTGGCGTTCTCTTGCATTCAATGTGATAATAGAAATATAGCATTTGGTGTTTTGGTGTTGTAGGTGGAAAAGATTCAATCGCTAAAAAACTCTTAGAAATAAATTTGGTATTACATATTAAATAATTTGGCGAAATGTGAATTTCAAAAGTCATGAATCTAAAACAATTTAATTCCTGATAATTATGAATGTGAAAAGACACAACTGAGGAGAGGAGATTGATATAAGTGATACTTTGAGTTGTAAACAAAAATAATTTGCACTTGTTTTGATCAAATTAACAACATGAGAGAAAGAGAGAAATAGTGGACACAAAAGATAGTGAGAAATGTGTCAAATGTAAAAAAATTGAAATAGATAAGGAAAATAAGGAAAAAAACAAAGGTTGTAGGAGGATATTGAGTGAAAAAAAAGTTGATGTGTATAATAAAATTGCAGAGGATCAGAAACAAATAGGGTGTTGCAGAAAGAAGATCATAAGAGTTGGAAAAAACAATTATTTACATCTTTTATCAGGGGATTGGTGTCTCCTTTAGGTAGGTGCCTGAAAAATATCAACATGTTGGTGCCTGTAAATAATGGGAGTTTGTTCTTGCAAAGAAAAATAGGTTGGAGCCTCATGTAGGTTGGTTCCTACATAATATGATGTAAAAATAACTTGGTTCTTGCATTTTTCATCAAAATTAAAAAGAAGATTGGTGGTTTTCTCCCTTTATGTGTTTTCACGTAAAAATCAATGTCTCACATGTGAATGATGGTTATGGTGTTACTACGTTATTTATGTATTGTTTACATGGTCATTTCCTAAATATTTGAATCTGTGTATTAATTGTTAAAAATATGCATAATACTGATTCACCTCCCTCTTAGTATTATCCTATTTTCCAACAACACCATCGTAGCTAAATGCATCTATAGTTAGACAAGCTCCTTTGATAACATTATTACAATCAACAACAAATCATAAGGTAGACCATTATGGATTCCACCTGGATCTAATGCACACAAACAAACTATGTTAAAGAAGTGAAAAGGAGGATGGATTACTTTTTCTCTGAACGGTTTTCAATTGTATCATTATGAAGGAGCTCCTATGTAGCCTCTTTCATATGCTTCCTGCACACAAGACAACTGAAACACTTCCCAAATATTTGGCATATAACATATAATTCTATGCAAAGAGATCACATCTAATACCTCAAATAATGCTAGATCTACTAGACATCACATCAATGATTGTTTGGTGGAAAAATCTTGTCCGGTTGACAGGACATACCTCCCTAGACGTGGAAACCAAGTCTAGAAACAAATAGACAAAGACATGAAAACATTCCATAATTTATAATAAAATCATAGATGTAAGTGGGACACATAGCTCATACCTTTTTGTTAAAGAATGCAACTAAGGGCTAATTCCCCTTCCTAGAAGCATGTTATGAATAATAATTATAATAATAATAATAATACTATTAATTAATAATAATATATATCTTATATATTAATATATATTATATTATATATATAATATATTGTATATAATATATATATATTATATTATATATATATAATACAATCCATAAACAATGAATATTAACTAATAATTAGTGTGAAGGAGTCATGCTTCAAGGACCAGACATTCGTGAATGGGTACCTACCCAGGTATATAATTGGGACCCTTAGTTGTAATCAAATCATCTCATATCTTCTTGTACATATTGTTGATGCTCTATCTATTGTTTTTTTTGACAGAAACTAGTAGGTTGATGTATTAGTTCTTGGCTGGAAAGCCATAATTCAGATTACATTGAGATGCACAATGATCAGATTTCTCTTCTATCAGGATCCAGTTGGTTTCCCCTCCACTGAGCTTGCGTTTTTTGCTAGCTGTAGTTCTTGTAACTTTATCTATCTTTCCTAGATTGTTGATACAAACAAACTGCTTCATTAAAAGGCAATAAAACATTTTAAACAGACTGATTTATGGGATGAGGTCCCAGCTTTCCTCTCCATCTCTTAGGAGCGTTCCAGGGGGGAGAAACACTGCTTTGTTGGCTTCTGCATCGTCTTCCTTATTGTTTTATCTCTTAACATGAAGGAACTCCAGATTCTGGAAAGTGTTTGTCAGCACTCTAATTCTGCTCAGGAGTCTTGCTAATCTTAAATTTGATGGAGAGGATTTATCCACCATGACCTTAATTATGGACCGGGAGTCTCCAAAGATGATTGCATCTTTGATGTCCAGAGAGATGAGCATCTCGAGTCCCTGAAGGAGAGCCAAGGCTTCAGCTTGGATGCTGGAGTTGAAGCCCACTCCCCAGGCATGTCAAGAATCGATTCTGCCATCTGCATTTTTAATGACACCACCTGCTCTAGAGTTGCCGGGATTTCCCTTTGCGGCTCCGTCAAAGAACAAAATTTTTCTTGCCTTTGATTTGCATAATTCATTGAGATCTTCGGTATTGAGGCGGATTTGCCATTGCTTTAGGGGAGGAGGAGGCCTGATTTTGTCAATGAACTAGAGGCCCAGAGAATCTCCCCAAGCTACGTCTTGACCACTAAGGCCTTCCCTGTCCATTTGGTCTCCCATACAGTCCTTCAGGTGGCTTTTAATTTTGATCCAGATCATTTTAGGATCGCTCTTTTTGTCATTAAAAATCCTATTGTTTCGTTCCAGCCAAATGTGCCAACGAGTGATTTTAGGCAGAGCGAGCCAGGCGATTTTAATCTGTAGGTTCTGAGTGCCACCAGGATACCTGCGTAACCAATTAGCAAACAGATCTGAGCAATGAATAGGCATGGTAAAGTCAACGTTCAGGGGACTTAACGCCGCCTTCCAAAGAGCAGTTGCGAAATTACATGAAGGCATCAGATGGGCTGCTGATTCTTCATAATTTTCCCACAGTGAGCAGCGTGAGGGACCATTGACTCCTCTTTTGCGTAGTCTGTCTTCTGTCAGAATCCTGTGATGGCAAAGAAGCCAGCAGAAAACATCTATCTTGGGGATCGTTGGATGGGACCAAATCCCCTGCCAGGGTCTCGGTTCAGGCGGCACGTTTGGTTGCTGAGTGAGCTGCTTGTAACCCTGCGAAACTGTATACTTACCTGGGATTGATCCCCATCCTCGTGTATCTGCCTTGCTGATATTTAGAGGAGCTTTGCCTTTTAATTGTCTAAGGAGATTGGAGTAGTCTTTAGACAGGTGCGATGGCACCTCAATGTTTCTCCAGCGTTGCCAATTGTTGTTTTCCCACTGTGATAAATCCCACAGTGTTTTGACTCTAGCGTTGTCCATCCATTCTTTTAACAGGGTCAGAGAACAGTCATCCACGATGGGGTCACTGCCCATAATGCGGTCCTCCGATATGTTAATACGCTTCCCATTTCCAGGGATCCAGTGCAGGCGCTGTTTGATTAAAGCAGAGGCTATGTCACACAGTTTATGAATCATAGTTCTAGAGGTGGTGATAGGATTGTCAAGACAGCGGGTTCTCTGCCCACGGAAATACTTTTTCCACAACAAAAGCTGAGCCCAGCCCGTATTTGGCGTGATTATCCTCCATAACAGCTTTGCGCCCAAGGCAATATTTTGTCTGTTTATGTTCTTGAAATGCAGTCCACCTTCCATTCTAGGCAAGGAGATTGTCTCCCAGCTTACTAAAGGAATTCTCTCTCATTAGATTTCGCTCCTTTTTAGAAAAAATTCCTGATATACTCCTCAATTTTCCTTGTGATGCCAAGAGGAGCCATCATCACTGCAGCCTGATAGATAGGAAGGCTATTTAGTACAACTTTTATTAGCACAGTCTTACCTGCTAGGTTAAGCCAGTTGTATCCCCAGGAATAGATTTTTGATTTGATTTTTTCCAGCAGAGGCAACCAGTCTTTGCTTAGGGCTCTTTTTTGGAAGATAGGGAGTCCCAGGTATTTGAAGGATGACCAAGCAGAGGAGGCTGCAAAGCCCAAACAGTTAGAAATGGCTTGGATCGTTGTGACCTTTATATTCCAGCAGAAGATGTGACATTTGCCTTTATTGAGGTTACTTCCTGAGTCCTCACAATAGACATCCAACACTTCCTTGAATTTTTTAGCTGAAGGAAGGGAGGTAGTGCCCAGGAGAAGAGTATCATCCACAAACAGAGCATGGTTTATACTTTTGACGCCTCTTGCGATGTTTATTCCCATTATTTCTTGATCAGCCTGCTTTTTGTTCAAGAGGAAACTAAGGACGGAGGCTTGGATAATGAAGAGAAAGGGTGATAAAGGGCACCCTTGCCTCAGCCCTCTGGAGGCCTTGAAAAAGTATGTGGCCCTTCCATTCACCAATGGGGCGATCCAAGGCTCACTGATACAAGCCTTGATCCAGGTGATGAATTTGGGACAAAACCCAAATTTGTGAAAGACATCCAGCAGAATCTCTGCCTTACCCTATCAAAGGCACTTTCAAGGTCTAGTTTGACCACCATGCCTTTCTCTTTCCGGGTCAAGCTTGAGTGGATCGCCTCTTGGACCAGGATGAAGTTGTCCACAATTTGTCTTCCCTGGATGAAGCCTCCCTGGTTCTCTGGAATAATGGAAGGAAGAATATATTTCAACCTATTGGCAATCACTTTTGTTATCAGCTTGTAACCTATGTTACAAAGGGAGATAGGGCGGAATCTGGAGAAAGTGTTGGCTCCTTTTTCCTTAGGGATAAGGGCTAAGAAAGCCGAGTTGGCACCTCCTCCTATTTTCTGGCAAGCTTGAGATTTTCGAACCATTCTGCCTAAATCTTTTTCCACAATCTGCCAGCAAGTTTGCAAGAATCTGGTAGTGAAACCATTTGGGCCTGGCGCCTTGTCAGGCTCCATGGCAAAAAGGGCGGCTTTAATTTCCTCATTAGTGACATCTGCTTCCAATAATTGGTTCTTTCTGGCCGAGATCAGAGTTGGTACCTCATTCACTAAGGGTGACATCTGCCCCTGGTCCTCTTTGTCACTATACAGGCTTTTGAAATGATGGAAGGCGACATTTTTTATGCTTTGGATATCTCTATGGGTATTGTTCTCTTCCTTGAATTTAGAGATGGAGTTAAAATTTTTCCGAGCCTAGGATTGCTTGTGAAAGAAAGCAGAGTTCATATCTCTTGCCTTGAGCCAAAGCCTGCGAGATTTGACCCTCCAATACTCTTCCTCGTCCAAGCTTGCTTTTAGAAGCTTTTTCTGGAGCTCAGCTTCCTTATCCAGGACTTCTTTTGTGATCACTTCATTTTCCGTATTCAACTGATGGATCTCGAGGCATTTTTGAATCTTTTTCCTTTCCGCTGCTGGATTGGGAAGGGATTTAGCCCAAGATTTCAGTGCAGCCTTTACTCTCCTGAGCTTTTCTTCCCAAACGAAGAAGGCAGAGCCATTGACATGCTGCTTCCATGTATTTTTTACTAGTTGCATGAAGGTCTGCTCCTTGACCCACAGGGGGCTGAATTTAAAAGGAATGGGGCCTTGATCCATATGGGCCATGAGGTCTAGCTTGATGGGTCTGTGATCAGACATGCTGCAAGGGAGAATATACATTCTAGATTCTAAACCAAGAAGAAGAAAAGAACTTTGAACAAAAAAATTGTCTAACCTTGCAGCGATGTGACCTAGGCCAAGCCTTCTATTGGACCAGGTGTATTTTCCCAATGAGGGGTTAATGTCGATCATGTCCCAATCCTGAAGCAAGTCCTCCACCCATTCACACGCCGGGTCCCTTACTATGCTTCCTCCGTGTTTTTCGGCCAAGGATAAGGTGAGGTTTAGATCTCCGGTAATGATGATGTTTTCCAGAGCTTCAGAATCTGCCAGTCCTCTAATGGATTCCCAACAGATCTTTTTCTCTCCAGCGCTGACTGGAGCATACACATTAATAAGGCAAAGGGTCTCATCTGAGCCCACATGCTTCAGCTTTGTGAACAACCAGTGAGAGTTGGCGATCTCTTGAACCTTCGTGAATTTGTTTGTGTTCCATAAAGTGCCCAGGCCTCCTGAGGCACCCCGGGCTGAGACTGCTTGCCCTTCACTTCTTTTCCATAGATTTTTACCTATGTGGAGGAAGGCCTTATCCTCCATTTTAGTCTCCTGGATGGGGAGTATGTCAGGAGAATCGAATCTTATCAGACTTTTGATGGCTTCTTCTTTTATTTTGCTCCCCATACCCCTGCAGTTCCAAGAGACGATCCTCATCATTTTCTTTTAGTATGGGGAGCTCCTTTGGAGCTCTGAATCTGGTTTCTAGTCATCTTCGGAGTTTTAGCCAAGAGTTTCTCGAGTGTGGGCTGGCTTCCTTGCACTTTGTCTTTGTATGTCTCTGGCTCTCTCTTTTCTTGGGTGGATTTTCGGCCTCTCATTGATCATCTGGGCGAAGATTGTGCACCTGCTATTTCTCCTTCTTCTTCTGAATCCTCCAAACTTTGCACATCCTCAGTCTCTTCTGAGGGTATCTCTTCCGTTATGACTGTATTTTTTCCAGCTTGCTTTGACTCAGGTGGGAGCTCATTGTGAGATGGTCCTTCATTTTGTATCTCTGCTCCTTGAGTATTTTCTATTGCTGAACTTAATTGAATAAATTTATTCCCTTGATCTTCCATGTGAGGGGTTTGGAGCCCTGAGCCAGTCTGAGGGGCTTTGGCATTGTTATTGCCGGATCTTGGAGCTTTGTTTTTGGCTCTTTTAACCTAAGTCCATCCTTCCTCCTTACCCTTCTCTGCTTCGCTGTTCTTCGGAAAGCCTCTAGCAAAATGGCCGTAGACATGGCATTTCCTGCACTTGAATGGGAGATGCTCATAGTCTAGTTTTTGGACGTGCGACCAGCTACCCACTTTAATCTTTATCGCCTCTGGTAGACCAACCTCTAGATCAACTTCAACACAAATTCTAGCACAGTTGAATTGATCTTTGCTGTTGGCACGATCAATGAATTTACCTAAGGTATTCCCGATGTGCATGAGGGATTCCCAGTTCCAGCAATGCATTGGCAGATTTGGCAAACGAACCCACACAGGGATGGCTGAGGGGACGTCCACTGTTGGATCGAAATCAGGCATCCATTTGTTAAGATACAGCCCTTGAGGGCCATTACGAAATATCATCTCCTTGTCTTCTTTTTCAGCAAATTCAAACAGGAAGAAACCCTTCCCTAGAAAATACGAGGTAACTCTGCTCTTAATGAGCGGCGCCTAGTTCCTTGCGACCCAGCTCTCTGTGGATTTGGGGGAGGGCCAGAGCCCAGTGAACTGCCCAACCAATGCACACTCAGTAAGAGAGAGGGCGACCTGGATCAGCTTCTCGGGAGGAAGCGAGATCTCAGGGATGTCATCTAGGCCTTTTACAAATTTCGCTGCCTCAGACGTTTTCTTTTTAGGAAGGGATCTCAGCAGATTAACAAAAGCCTCGTCTTCAGAAGGGGCCGAAGGAGGCTCCATTGGATCAAATTTAGCTCGTTCCAGCTGAGCTCAACCTTGAGTAGTGGGCATAGCCTCGAGATCAGCTCAATCGATTAAGGAGGCAGGATTCAGGTCGCTAGGGGGTGGAACAGCGTCGCGGAGAGGGCCGAGGCAGTGATTCAATAGTCGCTAACCCTAGATCGCAGCGTCGGGATCGAGATATCTACAGTTTTAATTTACAACCTTACAATATGGATCCTCATAAACCATCTTATTACTACCCTCTATCTATTGTTACAAGCATAGAACACACCATAAAATTTAACATGGTATCAGAGCTTTGGTGGAGAAAGGCCTCAATGAAGTGTTAAATTTTTGGGGTTGTTACAATCTATACGTCCATCATATTTTTTTTTTTTTACTCCTACCTAAAGAATGCAAAGATTTCCATAAATTATGGTGGGCCTTAATTCATAGTCAATATATCTAATTATCGAAATATAAAGTATGTGTCTGCTAATAGTAATTTTTGTATTTTTGTTTGAACGCTCTTGAAGACTATATATGCTAATTAGGAATAAGGCATAGTTGAAAGTCTATGATTCAAGCATATGTCTTTTGAAGTCAGTTTTCTCAAATAAGATTGGTTAAGACCCTCTTTCATAAACCTTAAGTGACATGAGAAATAAAGAGGTGAAAATGATGTACTTGAAGTCTCCATGATTGTTGAAGAGGCTTCAGAGGGAAGATAAGATCCTTGCATGAATTGCTAATGTTTATAATTGAGAAGCACATATTGTGAAGCTACCTTCTGGTCTTGAAGAATATGAGTAGGAATCTTGGTTACAAATTGAAGAATGTTTTATCTCATCAGTCTCAAAGGGAGTTGTCTGTTGAACCCTCCTGGTAATTATAACAAAGAACTTCCTTATGGAAGTGAATTGTCATAAGCAATGCATGATTATTGAAAATCATTTAGGTTATTGGATCCCATGATGAGCAGGCTGTTGGGTGGATCCTTTGTATTACAACATGCACCTTAAACAAGAGAGAGTCTAGTCATATGAAACAAAATTGTGCAGAACAGGCACTGGGGCACCTTTGTGAATTAGACAAGCTTAGGTTTATTGTCTCCCTAAGTGAGAGGGTGTAAGTTTAGTTAAATATTTTCTTTAACATGATTTTTGACTTGGTATCCTAGATGTACATGAAACAAAGTATTGCTAAAATCACTACTACTAGAATGGCTAGCTATAAGACAATGTGATTTGAAGAATCTCTTTAGTGAGTTGTGTGCCATCATCTATATACTACTGGTAGGAGCAATGAGGCTTCTGTGGATGGATGGTTAGGTTTCTAATATCCTCACTAAGCCTTTGGGAATAAAAATTCTTAGCCTTTAGAGGGTAGCATTCCCTATATGGAGAGATCTTGATTGGCTTAAGCATTGAGCTCTGGGAGCTTCTGGGGTCCTAGGGTACTTCTTGGAGTTATATGAGCACAGGGTGAGTGGTTCGCCTTCCCTTGAGGACGCAACAAGTGAACACAGGGTGAGTGGTTCACCTTCTCTGTGGACGTAACATGTGAACACAAGGTGAGTGGTTCACCTTCCCCTGTGGAGTACATACCCCAGCATGTGAACATATGGTGAGGAATTCACCTTCCCCTAAGGAGTATTCTATTTAAGAATAGGGTGAGTAGTTCACCTTCCCCTATGGATACCCCAGTATATATCCTACCCTTTCAGTCTAAAACTCTTGGGAAGTAACTCTCAACTGGCTAATGAGTTTGGAAAAGTGGTTAGGGTTAATCAATACTATTGACATATGCGTAGTACTATTGTATTACCTATGGCTAGGATGCATGATGTTCAATAGCTTGATCACTAAGGATAAAACATGGTAGGGGTTCTATCCATGGACATGAGGACTTGCCACTATCATTTTGGTGAGGAGGGCAGGGCCTTATGACCCACCCTCTTTCAATCCTTTCTTAGTGGACTGTGATTTCAATATTAAGTAGAGACAAGACAAGTTGCAGAGATGGAACATGATGGACATGATGTCATAATAGTGGATGGATGTTGATAGTTGGAATTCCTCCCTAGTTCAGAGGGAGTGTGAAAGAATGAAACTAGGGGCTAATTCCCCTTCCTAGAAGCTTGTTATGAATAATCTCTCTCTCTCTCTCTCTCTATATATATATATATAATAACAATAATATCAATAATAAATAATGAATAATTAACTAATAATTAGTGTTGAAGAGTCATGTCTTCAAGGACATGACCATTTGTGAATGGGTACCTACCTAGGTATATAATTGGGACCCTCAATTGTAATCAATCATCTCATATCTTCTTATACCTATTGTTGATGTTCTATCTACAATTACTGTTAACGATGATAAGACATTGAAGTAATTGTTGCAAGCATAGAACATACCATAAAATTTAACACTTTTTCCAAAATGATTGATGATGATCCTTGTTGTTGTCCTTCGTAGCTTTCAATCTCGATCTTGATGCCCAAAGAAGAGGCCTACAAAGACAAAATCATACAAATGATCAAAGCATATAATACATCAATGATTCAATCATAAAATATATCAGTGATCAAGGAATGTTACAACAAACACTATGGAAAACGAGTGTGGGAAAGAAACATGTATTTGTATTAAGAATGAAGAAAAGGAGAATTAAAACCAAGCCTTGATGTTGAAAGCCTCCTTCCAATGATCCTCAATCCAAACCCTTGAAATGAAGAAGTCTCCAATGGATGCTTGGACAACATGTAAGTATAGTTCAAAAGTAAAAAAATGAGAATCGAGTTCTCTTTGAATGCATTATAATTATAGGGAAAGAGTGGAAGTGAGATCCATTAAGGAAGGGGTGAGATCCATAATTGAGGGAATGAGATCCATAATGGGAGTAAAAATATCCATGATAGAAGAAGTCCAATCCCAATCTCCACTACTTTTGAATATATATCATTCTTGAGGCTTCTGGAATAGAAACTTCTTTACCTTTTTTTATTTTTTACTCATGTAAGAAGACCATCACACATTTAGTAAAGTCAAACCATGATGACATCACTCTGTGTTTATTATGCAACATGTGACAACTCAGGTTGTGAATTGAATACCCACAATGATCTCCAAAATTAGGGTTTTTAAAGTATTTAATCCAGGATTCTCATACTTCACGGAGAGGTATTTTTTCCATATTTCTTGGGGACTCATGACAATAATTCATCAGATAGCGAAAGATCCAAATTCAACATCATTTGCATGGATGTGGCAAATTGATGTGTAACAATGATTTAAATAATGTTTGGGGTCATAAAAAAACATATATCTATATTAATAAAATGAGTTACAAAAGTATAGATTTCCTTGAGTCTCTTCTTGCAATTCTAGCTCTGAGTTCCTTGAGCTTCTCCTTGGCCACCCTTTCATGGTTGGAATAAATGATATGAGTATCCATATCATGGAAAGAAGATAATGAACTATCCCACCTAGGATGATGCTCTCACTTGTGTTGATGCTCAACACCCAATAATAATCAACAATCACGAGACAAAAGATTTTTCTCTTTCTCAATAGCATAATGATGCTTCACTTATTTTATGTCATCTTCCCTAAGCTTGATTATTTGAGATTGAAGATAGGCTTCATGGAATGTGAATTGGGTGGATTCAAGTCACGCACAAATTCCATGCTTAATTATGAAGTTTTTCCAACCTATTTTGATTTTTTTTTGATATTTCATAATTATGAAAATTTGATGAAATAATTATTTCCTTATGAATTAATTATGACTTTTTTATTCAATTATGTAATTTCATCCTGATAACATCTAATAGCATCCTTTCAAGGCCTATGGTGGTAAATACAAGTATAATAGACACTTTTGAACATTAGTTTTAAGATCATCCTAGAAAAATCCTCCTTAACCCCATGATAAATTTTTAGGAACCCTAAATGTCTTATTATAGGGGAAGTGTGTAATTCCAAAAGAACCTTCCATTTTATTTCAGAATTCCTACATAAATATAGGAGATCCCAATGCCATAGTGAATCATCCTTCCACACAAATTTATCTAATGCACATGTGTCCTCTTGTAGTTGTTGAATGATCTTGCATACATTTTGGTATTACTTCCATTCTATCCCTGTTTCTTCCATCCAATCATATTGTGGAATGGAAATAGCACAAAAAAAGCCCTTTGTGTTATGCTACCAACTCAAAAAATAGAATAAAAGATAGATGAGAATTAGCCTCTTCAAGGGGGAAACCCCCTTTACATCACATAAATGAACAATGCTTGGATGCTACAAATGATAATACCTCCTTGATATATATAGGAGTCTATGGGGTCACAATATGATTAGATCCTACATACCAATAATAATGTAAGGGAACACCAATAACAATAATGGGCTTCTATTGAGCACAACAATAACAACATGGGGGATACATGGGCACAACAATAACAATAGGGGCTACACTAACAATAACAATAAGAGGAATACAATAGTAGTATAGGGACCTAACTTGACCATCCCCTTCAAAAAAGTGTTGTCCTCAAAGCTTGATATTTCCAGATGCTTCTGTATAAAATATTCATTCTCCCATGTAGAATCTTCAACAGGCAAATTCTTCCACTAAATGAGATACTCTAAAATTAATCGATTCTGTAGTTGTCAGGTTCTTGTTTCTGTGACTGATTTAGGCTCAAATATGATTTTTACTTCTTCGTCAAGTTTTGGAAACACTGTTTGAACTGGGATCTTGTCACCGATAACCTTCTTTAAGCACAAAACATGGAAAAATGGGTGTACTCGGGAAGATGCAGGCAACACCAATTTGTATGCCATAGTACTAACCTTTTTCAATACCTTGTAAATACCATAGTACTTGGGTGATAATTTAATATCCTTCTTATCTTTCTTGAGGGACATTTATTTATATGGTTGTAGCCATAAAAATACATATCCTCCTAAATCAAAACTTCTTTCAATGCGATGATGATCTTCCTGTTGTTTCATTCGATTTTGCATGAGAGTGAGGTTATCCTTTAAGAGCTGGAGAACTTGTTTTTGAGGCTCGATGTGATATTCCATTGCTTGAACCTTATAATTTTATCTTAAAGATGATGTGATGGATGGTGGATGATATCCATAAAGTTACATAAATGGAATCATTTTTGCTGTAGTATGGAAGGAAGTGTTATACCACCATTCAACGATAGGTAACCACTTGACCCATTATGTTTATTTATCATATACAAAGCAACAAATATATCCTTCCAAACATTTGTTCAGTATCTCATTTCACCCGTCAAATTGAGGATGATAAGATGAACTATGAACTAATTGAATACCAAGACAAGAAAATAATTCTGTCCAAAAATTTCTAGTGAAAATGGGATCTTTGTCACTTACAATAATATTTGGGTTACCATGTAGCTTTTTAATTGTTTCCATAAATGCAGTAGCAACTACAATGGATTTAAAAGGATGAGATAATAAACAAAAGTGTGCATACTTAGTAAGTCTATCAACTACCACCATGATGACACTCTTTCCTTTATACTTGGGTAAACCCATGATAAAATCCATTGATACATCCTCCAAACACTGACTTGGAATGGCTAAAGGTTGTAACATACCGGGGTCTTAATTGTCTCAAATTTATTTTGTTGTCAAACCAAACATTCTTCCATAAACTTCTAAATATCATATTTAAGGCCATCCCAAAAAATTTCCTTCTCAACCCTATGGTAAGTTTATAAAAATCCTGAGTGCCCTCCTAAGGGGGAGGTGTGCAATTCCAAAAGAATATTTTGCTTGAGTTGGAAATTATTAAAAATATATAAGCGATCTCTGTACCATAATGAATAATTTTTCCAGCTAAATGTACCAAATGTACTGGGATCTTGCTGCAACTTTTGAATGAGTGTCCACAACTCTTCATTATTATTCCATTCATCCCTTGCTTCTGTTATCCAATTAGGTTGGATAATAGAAATGGCATAAAGCAATGCTTCCACATCCTCATCCTTTCTTGAGAGCGCATTTGCAACAACATTTTGCTTCCCTTTTTTGGTAAATGATTTAAAAAAGTCATAACCCAACATCTTTGTGACCCATTTTTCCTGCTCTTTTACAGATAATATTTGTTCAAAAAAGTATTTAATACTATCATGATCTATTTTTACCTTGAAGTGTCTTCCCATTAGGTAAGGTTACCATTTCTTTAGTGCATGTAGTATTGATGATATTTCCTTCTCATAAATAGGTTTGTGTAAATAATTTCCTTTGATTGGACGAATTTCAAAAGTAATGGGTCTTCCTTCTTGCATTAAAACAACACCAATTCCATTTCCCGAGGCATCACATTCCACAATAAAGGTTTTTGTGAAGTATGGCATAACTAAGACCAATGATTGGCACATTGCCTCTTTAAGATGTTCAAAGGCGTTAGTTTCTTATGGAGTCCAATAAAATCCATCTTTCTTCAATAATGTTGTTACATGTCCTGCTATTCTCCCATAATTATTAACAAACTTGCGATAATACACTGTCAACTCGAGAAATCCTCGAACATGATTTATGGTTGTGGGGATTTTATATTCCTTAATGGATTTAATTTAGTTAGGGTCTACCTTAACACCCTCATTAGATACAATATGACCCAAATATTCCACCTCCTATACTCCAAAGAAAAAATTGGAGGTTTTTTCATATAATTGTTTATCCTCCAATAGTTTGAGCAGCGTGTCAACATGTTGAACATGATCCTTCCAAGACTTATTGTAGATTAGTATATCATAAAAAAATACTAATACAAATTTTCTAAGGAAGGGTTTGAAAATGGAATTCATCAAACCTTGAAATGTGGAAGGTTCATTAGTAAGGCCAAAAGGCATGACCAAAAATTCATAATGATCTTCATGAGTTCTGAATGTTGTTTTCAAAATGTCTTCAATCTTCATTCTAATTTGATGATATCTTGAACTAAGATCCAACTTGGTGAAGTAAATTGCTCCATGTAATTCATCCAACAATTCATCAATGATAGAAATGGGAAATTTACCTTTAATAGTGAGCTTGTTGAGCTCCCTATAATTCAAAGACATATGCCATGATTTATCCTTCTTGTGCACTAATACTACTAAAATAGAGAAATAACTTTGACTAGGTTGAATTATACCAGCCTCTAGCATTTCTGTAACCATACATTCAATTTCACTCTTTGGGCATATGGATATCTGTAAGGTTTGATGTTTGGAGGAACACTTCCTGGAATCAAATGAATAACGTGATCATGATCACGAATAAGTGGGAGGCCTTTGGGAGTCTCAAATACTTTAGAATGATTATCCAAGACTTTTTGGAGATCTGGAGAAATAAATGATTTCGATGTTTGAACCTCTAGTGAGCATAATTGTGCAATTACGCTCAATTGTTTTTTCTTCAGAAATCCTCCTCTTTGATGTTTCTCGTTCCTTTTATTCCTCCTCTTCACAATCTATGTAGAATAATTTCTTCTCAGCACACTTATGACATTTAGTGTATTTTCTAACACAACTGTAACAAATACCTTTTTCTCCTTTTTCCTCCAATTGTTGTGGAGTCAACCTTGCAAGTTTTGGAAGGCTAGGAGCAACACCACTTACATTTTTATATTTATGAGTGGTAGACTTCCTTGTTGCCATAATTTTTCTTTCAACTTTTCTTGCTACCTTGAATGTCTTCTACAATGAATTAGGTTCCCAAAGGTGAACCTCATGTTGGATGTTATCCTTCAAAGTCCATATGAAGACATCAATCCTATGCTCCTCTAGAATATCAGTTACACTAATATTCAATTTTTGGAAGTCCTCAATGTGCTTTGCCATTGAATTCTTTTGTTTGAGATTTATCAATTATCTAAATAAGGTGTTTCTCTTTGTATCCTCATAATGTGATATCATTTCCTCCGCAAAAATTGACCAAGTGACAAGTGGTTTACAAGAACAAATCCATCGATACTATACAAACTGACTGGGTTCTAAATATAAAGATGTAATGCATACCTTTTGTGTGTGTTGCACATCATGGAGATCAAAATATTGCTTCATTTGTAGTATCTAGGTTACTGGATCCTTGCCATCAAACTTCCTCATATCGATATTTGGAATGTGGTGGTTCTTAAACCCAACATTAGAGTCCCTAAAATCATAATTCATATTCCTTTTGTCCTCATCATGAGTTTCATGGAATACCTTTTCACCATTAGGAAGCATCTCTTGTAGCAAATTTGTCAAACCTTCCTTCATACCTTCCATGTCTGCGTTTAATCCATCCTTCAAACCTTCCATGTATGATTTTAAACCATTATCCAAACCATCCATCTTAGCTTCCATTTCATTTTTGGTTACTCTTTGCGAGAGAGAAATTTGTTGCACTTGGTCACGTAATTTTGATATATCATGTTGCATTTGTTCCTCTTCTTCATGCGTTATAGAAGAGATTTTTGGTTGCTTACTAGGTGTGTCCATTTTTTTATTTCTAGGAATTTTGGAATCAAATAATGATATATGTGCTTTAATATGCTCTTTGAATCACTTCAAACTATTTTTTCAAACAAAATTTATGAAAAATTTAAAACAAATACACACCTTTTTCTTGATTTTTTCAAGCTCGATATTGAAATTGTCGTATCTCTGTAATTATGAATTTCCAAGATCTGAAATTTCATATTGTGGCATCCCTCTGAGTCTTCATTCTAATCCCACAATTAAGACTAATTTTTTATCCTTCAAGAAAGAGTTATGCCCAATCTCCCACAATGAATTGATTATAGACTGGTTCAGTAGAGCGAAATTGTACGAAGTTTCACGTGTCACTATTTTGATCTCTGACCCAGAAAATGATATCCAACAAACTAAATTTTGTGAAATTTCAAACACTTTTTACGAAATTCAAATCTGATACTTGGAGAGAAAGTTATGATGATTTTCCCTAGGTTACCTATTTTAGATTGAATTCTGGAGCCTGCAAAAACCCTAAATTCCTTGGATCATATATCCGAAAATATAGAGAACCAAGAATTGAAATTAATATACAAAGTTCACCAATATTTTAGCTCCACGTGGTTGCAATTTTATCTTCTGAAGCCTCGTAGAAAAAAAATGTATATTGAAAATTCCAAGATGACATGTTTGAAGAAGCAAAACCCTAAAATCCAAAGCTTTGATACCAAATGTTACGCTATCAACTCACAAAATAGAAGAAAATATAGATGAAAGACTTGGAAATTAGCCTCTTCGAGGGGGAAACCTCCTTTACATCACATAAATGAACAATTATTGGATGATACAAATGATAAGATCTCCTTGGTATATATAGGAGTCTAAGGGGTAACAATATTATTAATCAAAGGCTACATAACAATAATAATGTAAGGGCACAACAATAACAATAGGGGGTTTCTATGGGGCACAACAATAACAACATGGGGGATAAATGGACACAACAATAACAATAAGGGTTACACTAACAATAACAATTAGCAGAATACACTAGTAGTAAAGGGACTTAACACTTTGTGTTTTCTTATTTTCTTGAAAGTGCATTTGTCACCACATTTGTTTCACTGTTTTATATATAATTTCAAAGTTACAAGTTAGCATCTTTGTAACCATTTTTTTTCAAATGATCTTTGTAACCAATTTATGTTTCTCTTTTTAAGATAATTATTTTTCCAAGAAGTAATTCAAATTATCATGATCTATTCTTACATTGAAGTGTCTTCTTATTAGATAAAAGTGTCAATCTTAATTGCTTGCAGTATGGTCAACATTTCCTTTCATAAATGTGTCTGAGTAATTTTTTTCCCTTAAGATGACTACTTCCAAAGGCAAGGATCCTTTCTTATTGCATTGATTATGGACCTATCGTGAATATGAATCAAATCATTCAAAGTTTGCAAACATTCCTTTTGATATTTTCAATATAAATTATATTGTTTTTCATATTAATGGATTTTTTTGTAAATTAATTTGCTTTATTTCAAAATAACAAAGTACATTAAACTTCCCATTGTTGATAATCACATTACATCATAATACCTCCACTATCTCCCTAGAATAAATACCTACCCAATCATAGCTACTTTCTTGGATAAAGAACCTAGGAATAATCAAGAATCTCTCATAGGGTCATTTTTTCCCTTTTCTCTTGCCCATATCTATCCACCTTGTGGAATTGTCAGGATCAACAAAAGATGGTACAATACTTAAGTTTTCATGAGTCAATTCTAATTCTATGAATTATGCATATGTAATTGCCTCCTTATCACTATTTGGGTGATCTGATTCATGAAAATGCTCGTGTCTGCATATTTTTGAAGTTAGAACCATAGTTGTGTCTCCCGCAGTTCCATTCGAGGGTTGGACCCCAACAACTAAAGGGTGAGACAATGTTGCACGTGTGTGAGTTGTAACTGAAGGAGTTGATTTACTTGTAGTAGTTTTTTGGGGCTAAGGGTGTTGCAGTTGGTTTGCTGAAGATTTCTTAGATTCCTTTAACAATTTGGGATCCTTCCATCCTTAAGGTTTATTCTTGGAAACCAGAGGATAAGGGCACCCATGGGAAAAAGCGCAGGCATTTTTTAGGTGCCATGGTTGTTGGCAGAGTCTACACAGGAAAGCCATATTTTTATAATCCGATGACTACATAAAATCTAAGTCGTTCTAGTGGAGGAGTTTATCTGGCATTGACTTGGTAAGATCTACTTCAACGCATATGCGATTGAATGTAGCAATGCCCTTCTCTAGCCTTTATGTATCTACTTTAATGAAACTATCGATGGAATTGCCAACTTTAACTAAAATATATGGATGAAGCATATGAAGGGGCATATTTGGAAGCCTAACCCAAATAGGTGTGGGTAAGGATGGGATAAAAAGAGGGTTAAATCAATTAAAATAAGGCTTTATGGAAAGCCTAACTCGACACTAAAACCAGGGTATTCATAAAAAACCCTTTGGTAATCATGAATATTCTTAAATTTAACCATAAAGAAACCTTTTGGGCAAATAAACAAGTCTGCATCAAGTGTCCATGTATGATGAACCCAATTCCAAAGTGCAATTATCGAAGGCCAAAACCCATTGAACCTACAAATAATAGCATGCCTCATAAAATCCTTGTTAGATTGTAGATGATAGACTACTATAGATAAACCTCTGGGCTTGATCTGACTAGTCCATAATGAAATCAGACCCTAAGAGTTCTTTATGTGTTGGAGGGCTAGATTGTGGCTTGAGTGCATCCTTGAAAGAGTTGGACTTACAAGTAGAAGTTGCACCCCCACCAATGGCACCACCATTCAAGCTTGCAACTAAAGTGATTAAAGCATCCTTGTTAATACCATAACGACTGTAACATGCCCCCTTACCTTACTAGCATAAGGAGGTGGTTACTAGGTTTACCCGACTCCCATAGTGCAGTTGAGAGAAAGGGGTATAAAAATTGATACCACATTGTAACACACCCCCTTACCTTACTAGCACAAGGAGGTGGTTACTAGGTTTACCCGACTCCTACAATGCACTTGAGAGATTAGGGTATAAAAAATTTCATTCCTCTTTTAGACCTCTCGAAGTAAGAAATGGTAGACACCACCACAATTGTCTCATAAATATGGATCTAATGATACAAAAAATTGGCTTTATTCAGGTTCTAGAACCAGATGTTATGTCACCATAAAGTTTTACTTCCTCTCTACAAATGTGTTTTGTCATGCCATGTGCCCACCACATGAAATTCTACCTTAGGACCATTTCATCGTTATGATCGGCTAAGTGGTATGTACCACCTTCCCCTTAGGCCATGTAACATACTTACATGGGTCACCATTGGATGCATCTCATTCTTATTGTAGGGCTTTACCCCGCTAAGGCTTATATGATGGATTATATCTATGTACATATATGGATATTTATATAATATACCCTTATATAAATTTCATAAGAAAGGCCCTTTAGTATGTAGGATAAGGCATGTATATATATTTTTATGTGCAATTCCCATATCCATACACATGCAACCCTCAAGCACATTATGTGCTGCAATGATATGGTTTCATTAACATTGGAAACCCCATGTATGAAAAGTGTCACGATAGGTGTTGCATTGTGTTGTTCACAAGTGTGACTCCATGTACCTATAATAGGTACAGGAAGTAGTTCACTTGTGTTCAAATAACTTGAACCTACCTCATAAACTAACCCAATTTCACTTGTTCCCAAACCTCATTTGATGGCCCGAATGTTTTCGTATGGTCCAACATTTTATGTTTACTTAGCAGTGTAATGGTCCAAGTTTCACTCGATTGATGGCTTTGCCCTAGCCCTATGGCCCAATGATACATCATAGCTCAATGTCCTACTATCTACTCAATGACCTGATATGTGCGACTCAATTCGACAGCTCGATAGGTTCCACACTTCTTTCCCAATGGTAGGTTGATGATCTGAATCGGGTAGCACTCTCTAAACCTCGCCCAATAACAAGTTGAAGACTTGATAGGCACACATGTTTGGCTACTTACATGAATATGCTTGATGTTATGTGCTAGATATTGAGCTACATCTACACGCTCGTTCGAGTGAGTGTGTTGCCCTTGTCGTCAAGAGTACAAGCTATAATGCTAGGCAAACCATGTCCGGTCGATGTAAGCGTTCATTGGTCTAGGAAGTCTCGGTGGCCCAATGTCCATTTTATTACGAGGTGTGAGTTATGTGGATAATAGAACCAGAGGGAGAGAGGCAATAATCATGCTCACTCAAAACATTACATGAGTAAGAAGGTAACATTCATGTACAATTAACAACACAAATTTCTCCAAAAATACGATAATGACATATAGAGTCATACAAAGAATAATCATCCATAATAGTTTAGACTAAGTTGGTCAATGGACTAAACAATGTTCTAACCAGAAAAAAATGATTGGAAGGTGTACAAGTGGAGTATTGTTAGATAAATTTTGGAAGCTGAAATGTGGAAATAATCAAACCATGCCTTGTCTAGTGTTGCAAGTTATACATATATCATTAGATTAAGAATACAAAGAAAGGCCAAGTTTTATATATTTTGTAGAATAATGCATGTCATCATCCCCAACTTCGTGTTTAATGGGTAATACCCACACAGTTCATGACATAGGTTATACATAGTGCCTTATGAACAATTCAGGCATTCTAGTTACATGTAGTTCATTGTATAGACCATACACAACATTTCATAAAATTTCCAAGCGCTTCAAGGACATACAACAAGCTATACGAAGTATCTTGAAATCTTCCACAACATCAATCACGACCACACTTCAAACTTACACAAGCTATGTATCCAATCTACTAGCAGTAGCAATAGTTTGTTGTACAATTAACATAAGGGAGTAATATATTTCAAAGGGGTTAGGCACTGGGTTAGGAATAAGAACTTACCTCCCAATTGTAGAATAACTGCACTCAAACCTTTTTTTTGTGAAACTATCTCCCTTGAGCTATATTCTAGGGCATAAGGAGACTACTCCAAGGACAAAGCCCAAGCTGCTAATTGATCCAAGTATTCTAGTGACGAGAATCTCCCTCCTGGATGTGTGAGATTCATTCTCTTGGCTCTGTTTAACCCTACACTGCCTCAGGATGGGTATAGGGATGAATCTTCAAGTCGATCTCCAGTAGTGTCAGATCAATATTTTATTGGGGTTCCCATGCTCTTCAACTCCATCTCATTCTTGATTTGGATATCCCTATCCTCCCTACACAACAAGTCAAGTCCCCTTTTTATCCCTTTCCTTTCACTACTTGTTTCCCTCATTGAATATTCCTCCTCCATCCTATCCTGTAGTGGCCCAAAGTTTGCCTTTTTCTGTTTTTTTGCGAGTTTGTCCCAAAAACTTGTGATCTAATCAAATGCAACCAACTTGTCCATTATATTCCAAACAATTTTTTGTGTTAGTTTTCCTTCTCATTTCTAATTAATTTTGTGTTTGCTTTCCAAGTCTTGTAAGCCAATCCCTATAATTCCACCTGCCCCCTCACTTTCCATTTGTCATTAAGAACCTAAAATATTCCCCCAAGAAAAATCCTCCTTAGCCCTAGAATAAATGTTCCTTTGCCTCAATCCATGTGTCTATATTTTCTTTCAAAATAATACAGAATTCATAAAGCTAAAAGGTCACTGGGCTATTACAAACCCCTCCCCCCTTAGGAGAACACCATCCTTGGTGTTCAATGACCATGTACAATATACAAATGACTGCTAATAAGACGCAACACAACTGATATGGAGCTTTATATATATAAATCGTTTCAACTTTTACAATAGAATTCATATGCACAATGGTTTATCTAACCAATTGTAGAAACTAATTCACTAATTCTATGATCTTCTGAGTGGCCCTTTTTGTAGTCCTTTGTCGTTTTCGATGCATTTGATCCACTTGGATCTGTACCTTTTCCTTGGAGTGTTGTCTGCCTCCAATGTCCAATGTTGTTATCCTTGCGCTCCTTGTTCTTTCAGTGAACATTTCCCGAATCATTATTCCGGGCACACCCCTAATGTGCTTTTGATTCCAATTAGCTATGCTCATGACCATTTAAAACCAAACTATTTTCTAGCCTTCCCTTCTCCGCTTCCCAATCCCTCGGGAAATTTGGTCATCCCCCTTTCGTGTAGTCACTCACCTTCTAGGTTTAGGCATCCCTTCTTTACTTCCCAGTCCCTCAGGTGATCCATTCCTTTAAAATGTTTCCTTACATTAGAAGGGTCTCAAAACCAAGGCATATCCTTGTCTCAACAATATCATATCGGTCATAGTATGCGTTATGGTGATCAGTTGGCACCATTGGTGCTAGTGTCCTACAATGGCCTTGTTCCTAAGATATTTTCTTCTGCACACTACTGTTATTCCACCCTGTGGTCATATTTTTTCATTGGAACTGACCAGTGTCATGTCTATTCCTGCATCATAAACACACAAAATCCATGAGACTGACCATAAAGAAAATTTAATGAATGTAAATTATACCTAATTAATAGTTTATCCTTTTAGTGAAATTGGATTTTTCCTTAATTCCTACAATAAAGCCAGGTTAGTTCATAAGCCAATCCATGATAATTAAATTATCATATCAGGTTATCTCAAAACCAAAACTATCATAAATCAAAATACTAAATCATATTCCTAATTAAAAATTTAGAAATTAATGAAACACTGCTACTTATCTTCATTTGATGGCTTTCTCTTTTCTCATACATACACGGGGTCAATTGCCTAACCTGGCAAGCACCCTGTTCCTTCTCTTCTCTTTGACTTCAACACACTGGATCAGTTGCCAAAGCAACAAGGGAATCCAAAGGTTCACCTCCACCCTCAATCATAGAGGGAATCTGGAGGCTTACGTCCACCCACAATCATCAAGGGAATGTATAGGTTTATACTTGCACCCAATGATGAATATATATATATATATATAATCCCATTTTCTACCCCACTAGTATGGGCCCTACTAGACTAGGTAGTCTTTTTCCAATAGGAATATTATCATTGGGAATCCAGAGGATATTCTGCCTCCACCTGAAAACAATACATAGCACGCAGGCCCAGATAATCCCATACCTGTCAGTCCCAAGCATGTAATGGACACATACATATACTCATGGCATAATACAACATACACATAACACGATGCCACGTACACATACCACACTACCACAAAACATAACACAATACAACATACATATGACACAATATGACACAAGTACCACACATGCACATATATACATGACTAAATACATTAAAAATTATCACATAGAGTCCAAAGACCACACCGTCTATATTCCTATGAACTAGGCCATAATGCCTTTTTTGTTTTTTTTTGTTTTTCCATGTTCACAATGTAAGAGTCGTGTTTAGTAGGAATTCCTTTTGTCAATAGATTCTTCCTTTCATGTCATCTGCAAGAAATCATCTTTTCATTTGAATGATCCTTGACAACCTTGTTAAACATAATGACAATTCCATACATACATGTAGGAATTCATTTTGTCAGTAGATTCCTCTTTTCATGTCATCTACAAGCAGTCATCTTTCCATTTGAATGATCCCTAGAAACCCAGTCAGACATAATGACAATTCCATACATACATAACATATGACACAATATGGCATAAGTACCCCACATGCACATATATACATGACTGAATACATTACAAATTATCATATATAGTCCAAAGACGTCATCGTCTTTATTCATGTGAACTAGGCCATAGTGCCTCTTTTTTTTTTCCATGTTCATAATGTAAGTGTCATGTTTAGTAGGAATTCCTTTTGTCAATAGATTCATCTTTTCATGTCATCTGCAAACAATGATCTTTCCATTTGAATGATCCTTGACAACCCTGTCAGAAATAACGTCAATTCCATACATATATACATACATACATGTAGGAATTCCTTTTGTCATTAGATTCCTCTTTTCATGTCATTTGCAAGCAGTCATCTTTCCATTTGAATGATCCCTGACAACTCTGTCAGACATAACGAAAATTCCACACACACACATGTCACACACACAGGTGTGTGTGTATATATATATAATCTTGTATGCAATACATAAGTATATGTGCAATAAAGTCAGGGTTAAGAGAACTCTCTTTTATTTTCCATCATTTCCATGGACTCAACCAGCCTACTTGGTTGTCACATTGTTGTCCTGCGATAATTTGTTTATTTATTATTTATTTTCTATTTTTTTTTGTTTTTTGTTTTTTGTTTTTTTTGTTTTTGTTTTTGTTTTTGTTTTTTGTTTTTTGTTTTTGTTTTGTTTTTGTTGTTTTTGGTTTTTGTTTTTTTTGTTTGTTTTTGTTTTGTTTTGTTTAGTTTGTTTTAGTTTAGTTATTTTATTTTATTTTATTTATTTATTTATTTATTTATATATATTATATATTATATTTATTTTTCCGACCACTTACGTTTTCATTGTACTTATTATCATGTTCAGACTCAATATGTAATTCATGTGTTTCCCCTTTCTCGAGAATTTGTGGCTTCCCTACCACCTCAACCAACTTGTTGAAAGGCCCCAAGTACATATATTAAATCACATTTCTAAAGGGATTAAACAATGAAATAAAATAAGAGCAACGTCGTAAGGGAATTAAAATCCACAATTGCAATCATAATAGAAAACCACAAACAAAACAACATAGCCATGCACATTCAACAATCATTTAACAACTACACATAAGATTAAAGTTTAAAGACATAACATAGAAATATAAACCAAGTAGTCCAACATTTGATTCAATGTCTTGAGTCTAAAACATGGTACTCTTGACCACCAACCATGCATGTACATATGTAACAAAATTAGTTTCCCATATTTTTCAGTTTTTGGGGCCAATATCGTTTTAGGTGCTCTTCCCCACAAGACCAACATGAGATAGATTTTATTTCCCTCTTAGCCTCCCGAGGCCTTTTCCTGCCATCATCACTTCTCTTTTCCAAGGGTTGAACCTGATATGCCAATTCCTACAAGTGTTCTTGCAGTTCATAGTTCCAATCTGCCAATTCTTGTTGTTGCCCAACAAGGTAAGTTTATCTCTGCCTTACAAATATTGAGTTCAATTTCTAACTTGATGAGTTGATCCTTCAAGTCTTCTATTCTTCCCATGTGCTGCTACATACACTCAACTATTAGTTCATAAATGGAAATAAAAATGCATATATCAATGGCCCACTTACCAAGTGAATTCAAACATGTTTCCATGTAGTTGTTCACGCATTAATAGGATTGCTAGAAATTATACATCACAATCAAATCGATATTTACGTGAGCTTACTTTCAGATCTAGGAGCACATATGAACATTAGTCATAGCTATCATCCTGTAATTGCAATCATTAAACTCAATATACAATCCTTACTTACATAGTTATGAAAGTCAGTTTCTTCGCCGAGACCATTATTACCATTAAAATTAGTTGTTTAAACATTTAGATGGATTCAACCTTCTTATTAAGGCTAGGAGACTTGGTACCTACAACCTCATTAGTATGCATCACATTCTTAAGTTTTTCACATTCATAAGAAGGAGCATGCATGACAAATCTTGTAGGAAGTTTCAAATTAGTATACTCTCCAAGATCATAGCCAATTGCTTGATTCTTGGGTTATCCTTTGTCAACTTTGTCAAGCTAATAAAATCATGCAGTGCAATGTTATTTCTAAATAACAACAAACAATTAGTGCTGGTTTGATTCACCTATGGTGGACTTAGCAATTCTGTTGGTTATGGATTTATTTCGCCCTTATGTGTAAGAAGGAAGATGATAAAAAAAAGGTCATTGCAAAAGTTACAACACAAAATCAAAATTCAGCTTCTTTATGAATCAAAGTTTGATCTCCTTTGAATGATTAGATCAAGCCATAATTAACCCATCTTTCATAATTGGTATTTATGTTGTTTTTGCCACATCAACATGGACTCAACTTCATCCAATTTAGCCTACAGTTTGATGTGCAAATCAATGAAAGCACTTCTAAGAATGTTCAGTTTCAAGAGAAGACATGTCATAATGAATTATTGTTGGAGGTCTTTACTTCCAGCAAGAAAATTGATTGGTCACCTATATGCATTTTGGGTTCTTGCTAAACATGTTGAGAAAGGCTCGTAAACGAAGACTTCCAACAAGCAAATTGATTGGTCACTTTTATGCGTTTGGAGTTCTTTCTAAACATGTTGAGAAAGGCTCTTAAACAAAGTGTTGCTCACTTGGATGAATAAGGAGGTTGATCGTATTTCATGATGTCAATATTAGCATGCCTAATCCTCTTGAAAATGCCTAGAAGCATGGCTCAAACACTATCGTTCCACTTATGTGTATGAAGTAGTAGACAACTAATTTGATTTGCCTTGGGTATTATTAAGAGAATTCTAGATATTGAGGTGAAGAAAAGCACACATAATAAATGATGGTTAGTAGTTTGGAAGGAAAGAACAATAACTATAGTAACAATCTTGTTGGTTTCATTCCCTCTACTAGAGGAAGAATATAAATTTTGTTAAAAATATGAAATTTCTATGTAGAAACTTAAAAATTATCTGCAGAAAGTTGAATGTTCTTTGCAGAAAAATGAATGTTCTTTGCCTAAAACTAAAGTTTTTATGCTATTACAATTACTTAGAATGCATACTTCTTCTTTAAAACTTTTTATCTCATCGATTGTATATAAAACATAAACATAAGGATCATACGAAGAATGCTAAGCACAAATATGAGACACAAAGATTTAGGTCCATTGATCAGGGCAAGGCCCCTCAAAGGAGGAAACCCAAATGATTCTTCTTCTATTAGATTTCTTCAAATTTTCAGTAGAGTACACACACACACAAAGAGAGAGAGAGAATGAAAATGAATAAAGTCACCAATGTCTGATCAACTTGCAACTGAAGTGCTCTTGCTCTTTTCTTGAAGATCACTTGTTTCAGCTCTTCCCTTGCTCTTTCTCTTCACTTACTCACTCTTGCTCTTCACTTACTCACACACTTATCTTGCACACACTCAACACTTTCTCTCCTTCACAATGAACATGCTACACTCAACTCTCATGTGATCTTGCTTAAATAGATGAGAAAGGAGAGGAGCTACAAAAATAAATTCATGCCTTGAGCTAACAATAGGAGAATCAAATTCCATGAGGGAGAAGTTACTTGAGGAGAAGTGTAACTCATCCCAAGAATATAGAGATATGTAAACTTGTCTTGAGGAGTTACAATTCGAATTAGGGAGAGAGATAGAGTTACAATTAGACATGAGAGGATATTTAATGAGAGTTACAAATCGAATTGAGCAGGGGAGTTACAAGTGCGTTTAATGAGGAGTTACACTTTTTCCATACATCAAATTAGTGAGGGAGAGTTACATTCTCTTAAGTGTGGAGTTACTATTTTATTCCAAGAGAGAAGTTCGATTTTCCAAGTAAGAGATTTTCATTTTAACTGGCCTATTCCATGAGACTATTGAGAATTTGTTTTTTATTAATCCATTAAAGGTGAATGCCTTTAGACGATTTTATAAATAATAATATAATAATAATAATAGTAAGGATAAAATATTAATTATTGACTTGTATAATCATGATTGATTTGATTTTAAAGTGGATTCCATAGGTCGAGATCATCCTTGATCATTTAGACATGGATTTCTATTTTTGGAAAGTCACTTCCAAATTGAGACGTGACTTAGTATTTTTGGAAAGTCATTTAGAATTTTTCAGAAATGAAATTTTACTATATGTGGTTCAAACATAACTAAAAGATATGATTTCTTCTAGGAGAAATTCATCCCTTAGCTGCCAAATTTTAACAGTCCCTCTTAGCTAGGGAGGAATTTATTTCTACATCAAAGATCTCTCCTTACTTTAATCTCTTTCATTCATCTCAGTTCAACTCTGCTCTGTAACATCTGTAATAATGAAGTCGTAATCTAAAGAAGAATCATCCACTTGACACAAATTTGGAAAGGAAAGGATCACCACATGTCATATAGAGAAGGATTACACTCAACCAATTTTCATCTCACAAAATAAGTGATAGAACACAGACATCACATAGAGAAGACTTAAACAAGTCACATAGACAAGAATTAAACACAACCAAGTTTCTTTAAACATCAAGTGGTGGAACACCTACATCCTAGACAAGTCACACAGACAAGTCTCATTATTGGCAATATAGATGACTCTTCCCACGTCCCATAATATGGTTCAGATGCATACCGAGGCTTACTCTTGTGGCACACACTACACAAGAGGTCCCTCATCCTCATGATATTTCCAACATCATTCCATAATCCTATGAATTATGACAAGGGGGAAATGAAACTCAGTGTTCTTGATAAGCTATGACCGCTTCCCGAAAGGGTCACCTTCATAAGTCCAAGTTACTCTCTAAAAACCAAGAACTTTCCTTTCGATAAAGGCTTGGTAAGAATTTCAAGTATCTAATCATCAATGGAGATGTGATGGAGCCTCACTGCTCCTCTCTACACCATATCCCAGATATAGTGATACTTGATATCAATATGCTTAAACTTGTCATGAAACACATGATTTTATGTAAGATGAATCCCACTCTTATTGTCACATTATATAACTGTTGTATCTGGAACTTGCTCAAAAAGTTACCCAAAAATATTTCTCAACCAAACTACCTCCCAGCTAGCCATGCTAGCAACAATGTACTCAACTTCAACTATACTTAGTGCAACAAACTTCTACTTTCTACTCATCCAAGAGATCATGGTAGATTCAAAGCTAAAGAAACACCTAGAAGTTCTCTTTCTGTTATTAGAGTTACCACCCCAATCAACATCAGTATATCCATGAAGTCTTAAATTTTTTGCTGTGTATTTCAATCCTAGATTGATAGTTCCATGCAAGTATTTGAACACATGTTTTGCATCAATCTAGTGGGTATGAAAGGGATCAATCATATGTTGACTTAAGTTGTTTACAATAGAGCATATTTCAGGTCTATTGTTTACCAAAAACATCAAATCACCAATGAGATGTCTATACTTCGTGGGATTTGCCAGATTAGGTCCCGCAACTTTGCGACATAATTTCTTAAAGTTCATTTCCATAGGAGTATGCATGGACTTACATTCTACCATAGTAAATCTTTCAAGAAGCTTAACAACATATTTTCCTTGAGAAAGATAAATTTCACCAGGTCTTTGCCAGACCTATAAACCCAGAAAGTAATGCATCAAACCAAGGTCTTTCATTTCAAATTCAGATGTTAACTCCCTCTTACATTGGAGGATAAGAGGATCTCCTCCTGTCAAGATAAATCATCAACATACAATACCAAAATCAAAGGTATACCTTGGACAATCTTGAAGTAGAGGTTTAGGTTTGCACTACTTCTGGTGAAACCAAAATTCACTAGGTAGCTATCAAAGTGAGCATACCAAGATCTTAGAGCTTGCTTCAACCCATAGAAGGATTTCTTCAGTCTGCATACATGAGTTTCCTTGTCATGCTCTTTAAAGCCTTGTGATTGTTCCACAAATACCTCTTCCTTGAGTAAGCCATGCAAGAAATCATTTTTCACATCCATTTGGTGAAGAGTCCATCCCTGGCTAGAAGTTAAGGCAATAATAGATTGAATAGTAGTATATTGAGTTATAGGTGTAAAAATATCATCATAATCTATGACCTCTTTCTAAGAGAAACCTATAGCCACAAATATAACTTTATATTTTTAATACTACCATCTACACCATGTTTAATATTAAACAACTATTTGGAAGTGACAATAAATTTATTGAGGTCTAGGAACCACTTCTGAGACATCATTCTGGATGATGGACTCATATTCTTCAGTCATGGCATCTTTCCAGACTTTTTCGTTTGCAATTTCTTCAAAGGTGCAAGGTTCTACCCGAATTATGTTACTCATGTCAGCAACATACCCTTGGAACAAACTTTGATTATTACTTTCTCTAAATGTTCCTCTTGGGGCAACATGTTGTTTAACATCTTGCAAGGTATGTCACAGTGATAGTTATATCCTTTTGGTAGGAGGATCATGTGGTGGAGGATATAGAGGATCCATGGAACCCATGGGATTATCAACAAACTCATTATCAGGTTCCGTTTTAGACTCAAATGCATATTCTTTTTCATTAAAAACTTGTCTTTCAACAATGACAAGAAGAGGAGAGTCTGTTTCTTTTCCAAGAGTTGCATCTTCATCAAATGTTACATCTCTGCTAAACTCTATAGTTTTTTTATCAGGTACATAAATTCTATAAGCTTTTGAATTATCACAATAACCAACACATGTACCTTTCTTATATGAAGCTTCTAGTTTGTTCCCTTTCTGTTTCGACACATGGAGGTACATAGGATAACCAAATATTCTCAAATGACTCACCCCATGCCTTTCACTAGTGAAGACTTCTTTAGAAGTCTTATTATCTGAGGCTTTATGAGGAGTTCTATTTTGCACATAAACAATAATATTTGTAGCTTCTCCCCATAGAAACTTTAGTAGCTTTTGATCAAGTAGCATGGCTATGACCTCTTCCATAATGGTTTTGTTCTTTCTCTCAACCACACCATTTTGTTGTGGATTGTACGACACAATGGTTTCTTTATTTATTCCAGTGTCTTTGCAAATATCATTAATATTATTGGTGGTGAACTTACTCCCATTATTAGATTCGAAAGCTTTGAATAAGATTCAAAAGCTTAGAATATCGATGTCTTGCGAGAAAAAAATCAACAAAAATTATGAAATACAAGTATCCACCAAGATAAGTAACATGTATAGGCCCACATAAATCAGAATGTATGAGCTGAGATACCTGACTAGTTTTTGTTTTCTTGAAGGGAATGGTCCCTTTACATGCTTTCCACTTGCACATCTTGGGCAAACTCCTTCGTGATCCACTATGATCTCAAGCATTCTAGAAACCATCTTCCTTACATGAGGTAAGACTTTTTAGTGTAGGTGAGCAAATATTTTGTGCCATAGCTCACACTAAAGATTGGTATCATGGACCAGTGCATGAATGGGTTTACCATTGAATTTGTAAATCCCTTCACATCTTGATCCAAGAGTGAAGGCTTCTCTTATATTTGAGTTCAAAGTTCAGGTTAGGAATTTTCCATTAATAAAAGCAAATTTCATTCCTTTATCTTTTAGAGTAGATATGGATACACGATTTTTTTTCAAACTAGGCACATACAAAACTTTACAAAAAATAGATTTGCCATCTTCTAACTGAAATGAAACTAAACCATAACCCTTAACTTGGTGAGTAGAATTATCTCCAATGATAGCATCTAAATTATTGTCCCTCTCAACTAGATTAGAGAGTGCTTCTTTGTAACCGGTAAAATGTTTGGAAGCACCACTATTATCTAGCAAGTTATCAAATGAATCTCCGGAAGAAGAAACGGAAAGAGAAAAAACAAGAAAATATTCTAATTGAGTTTCCGTTGCATTATTTCTATACCTTGGATTTCTTTTTTTCTTAAGATGATCATTTCTTTGATTTTTAGAAGTTTCTTTTCTATAATCAGATTTGTTTTTTAATCTAGGTTCTCTTCTTCTTTCTCTACAGTCACAAGCAAAGTGACCATGCTTTTGACAGTTAAAGCATCTAACTTTTGACATTCCTATATTCCATTTAAATGAATCATTTGATTTGAAAGAAAACTTCTTTGAAAATTGATGAGAGCCTTTATTACCTTTCTTTCTCTTGTCATAGGTTGAAAATGCTGTAGTTTCTCCTTATTCATGATGTAAAATTGTCCCTCTGGAGATCATCCTGGCCTCCTCTTGAATACACTTTCTAATAGCTCATCAAATGTGGGAATAATGTTAATATTTCTGATGGTGGTGATAAAAGTCTCCCAAACAAGAGAAAGGCCTCCAAGCGTAATCAAAACCATTTATTTTTCAGGTACAACTTCACTAATTGTTGATAGTTGATTCCTAATTTTGGTCAATCTCAAGAATTATGCTTGTACCATCTCTCCTTTGTTCATCTTGATGTCCTTCAACTGATTATTCAAGGAAATTATCTTGTTCAAGTTACTAATTGTAAACATTCCAATTAGTTTTTCATACATTTCTTTAGCTTTATTCAAACCAGAAATGTAAGTAATAATAAGATCACTAAGAGAATCAAAGATAATTTTTCTAGCTTTGTTTTCACCCCTTTTATGTTTAGATTTGACAACAACACTTACATTCTCTGGTGGATCAACTACTATGACTTCAACATACTCCATAACTTCATGTTCTTCAAGAGTGATATCTAGCCTTTCTTTCCATGGACTGAGTTTGAAGCATCATTCAACTTATCCTCTACCTTGAAGTAGGATGAAGTCATCTCTATTAGAAAACTTTGGTAGCAAGTGGGGTCCCTTCAAATTATCTCTGGTCTCCTTGGACTTGTCTTCACTAAGGCTCTAATACCATGTTAAAAATCTAAAATTTTCTGAAAACTAAGAAAAAGTACTTTGCAGAAAACTAAATGTTCTTTGCTAAGAAATAAATGTACTTTGCAGAAAGTTGAATGTACTTTGTAGAAAACGAATGTTCTATGATGTTAAAGTTACTTAGAATGAATATTTATTCTTCAAAACTTTTCAGATTAACAATTGTAGATAGAACATAGAAACAAGGATCATATGAAGACAACCAAATAGAAATATGAAACACAAAGATTTAGGTCCAATGACTAGGGAAAAACCCCTCAAAGGGGAAAACCCAAATGATTATTCTTCTATTAGATTTATGCAATTGTTCAAAAAAGTATAGAGAGAGAGAGAGAGAGAGAGAGAGAGAGAGAGAGAGAATGAATAAAGTCACCAATGTTTGATTAACTTATAGCTGAAATGTTCTTGTCTTTGCTTGAAGATCACTTGTTCAAGCTCTTCCCTTGCTCTTTCTCTTCTCTTGCACATACTCAACACTTGCTCTCCTTCTTCACAATGAACATGCTACACTCAACTCTCACTTTCTCTTGCTTAAATAGATGAGAAAGGAGAGGAGCTAAAAAAATTAATTCATGCCTTGAGCGAACAATAGGATAATCAAATTCCATGAGGGAGGAGTTGCTTGAGGAGAAGTGTAACTCCTCCCAAGGATAGAGAGAGAGGTACACTTGTCTTGAATATTTACAATTTGTATTAGGGAGGGGGAGAGAGAGAGAGTTACAATTAGACATGAGAGAATATTTAGTGAGAGTTTCAAATAAAATTGAGTGGGGGAGTTACAAGTGCATTTAATGAGGAGGAGTTACACTTTTGCTATACATCGAAATAGTGAGGCAGAGTTACATTCTCTTAAGTGTGGAGTTACTATTTTATTCCAAGAGAGAGGTTCAATTTTCCAAGTAAGATATTCTCAATTTAATTGACTTATTCCATGAGATTATTGAGAATTCATTTTTTATTAATCCATGAAAGGTGAATGACTTTAGATTATTTTATAAAAATAGTATCATAATAATAATAATACTAGTAAGGATAAACTATTAATTCTTGACTTGTGTAATCATGATTGACTTGATTTTAAAGTGGATTCCATATGTCAAGACCATCCTTGATCATTTAGCCATGAATTTCTAATTTGTAAAGTCACTTCCAAATTGAGTCGTGACTTATTATTTTTGGAAAGTCATATTATAATTGTCAGAAATCAAATTTTATTATAGGTGGTTCAAACAACTGTAAAAGATATGGTTTCTTCTAGGAGAAAATCATCCTTTAACTGCCAAATTTTAAGAAACTATAGTTTGAATAACAACCAAATGTCACCTAGGATCAATGCATTGAGCCTTTATTATGGATGGTGTTGACTCCATAATTTAATGACATCTGTGAATTAGGATAAGTTATGATAGTTAGAGGAGGTCAACACTAACATCATAGTATTTTAGGTAGATCCCTGTAGAAAGAATAATTCATTTGTAGTTTCTTGTTGGAGAGTCATGAACAACAGGAAAACCATGGCCCCAACTCATCTCACATGCAAAGACAAGTATGATTTCAATTACTTTGCTTTCTAGACACATTTGACCTTTCAGGCCTTTTGGCTCTGCAAACTTAACATGTTTGCCACTCAAGATAACAATGGTCCCTTAGATTATTAGACTTAAACAAAATAGGTAACATGAAAACTCTCTTAAAGAATTCAAATATAGGGTTTGCGCATAAAACACAATTTAGGTCAGGTGAAAAGGGTCCTTTCAAAAGTCAAACAAAGGAAAGTCAGGGTTTCAGGATTTGCTCATTGGTAATTCTATACCCATGAAACCTACAACAAACTTCCATGTGTCGCTCTAAGAGACCATCCACCTTCGTAACATTGCTCTTGGATCGTCACTCCTTAACAAGTGAAATTGTCACAATAACTAAACACAATTTACTAGAATATTGGTAATTTGGCACCATGCCCCTAATATGATCAGATGCATGTTTATTGTTTGGTAAAGTTCTCATGCATAAGGGTTAAAGCCATATATTATTTGCATTACACTCCTGTCTGACTGATGTATCCCCTTTGCTTTGTTTGATCTTCCAAGGTGGATGGTACTTTTTCGTATTGAGAATTCTGTGATGGCATATTTTGTGAACTCACTAAACATTACCTATCATGTAAGTGCAATAACCCTTCAGATACTTGGAAATTCAAAATGTGATGTTGAAGTTGTATTAATATTATTATTAGCCATAGAAGAAAACATAGAGATTCTCCCTCCTTTAGACATTAGGGTTAAGGAGACTACAAGTATGCCTCGCCTTTGTGCTATCCTACACCAACTAATTTTAGTTCTAGGTTTGTTAGAATATATCTGTCGTGTTAAGCATCATCGTAACACAAGATATAAATTTTTGAAATCCATTTTTATGTAAACATGTTCATGTTTTTATTAGTTAATTTTCTACATGAGTAAGAAGGTAGAATTCATATATAATTGGCAACAATAATTTCTCCCAAAATATTGCAATGACTTATAGAGTCATACAGAGCATAATAATCTGTAATAGTCTAAACTAAGATGGCAAATGGACTAAACTATGTTCTAACTAGAAAAATTCAACTGGAAGGTGTACAAGAGGAGTATTGCTAGATGTGTTTTGGAAAATGAAATGTGCAAATAATCGAAACATGCCTTGTCCAGTGTTGCAAGCTATACATATATCATCATGTTAAGAATATAGGGCAAGGCTAAGATTTATAGATTTTGTAGTATAATGCATGTGATCATCCCCAACTTCGTGTTTAATGGGCAATACCCACATAGTTCATGACATAGGCTATACACAGTGCCTTATGAATAGTTCAAGCATTCTGGTTACACATATTTCATTGTATAGACCATACATAACATTTTGTAAACTTTCAAAGCGCTCCAAGGACATACAACAAGCTATAAAAAGTATCTTGAAATCTTCCACAACATCAATCAAGACCACATTTCAAACTTACACAAGCTATGTATCTAGTCTACTAGAAATAATAGTGGTTTGTTGTACAATTAACATAAGGGAGTCATATATTTCAAAGGGGTCAGGCACTGGGTTAGGGACATGGAATCACCTCCCAACCATAGACTAACTGCACTCAAACCTTTTTTTGGCCAGTTGTCTCCCTTGAGCTAGATTCCAGGGCATAAGGGGTCTACTCTAAGGACAAAGCCCAAGCTGCCAATTGATCCAGGAATTCTAGTGATTGGAATCTCCCTCCTGGTTGCGTGAGCTTCTTTCTCTCAACTTTGGTTATCCCTGCGTTGCCTCAGGAAGGGTATAGGGCTAAATATTAAATTCGATCTCTAGTAGTTTCAGATCCATATTTTATTGGGGTTCTCGTGCTCTTCAACTCCCTCTCCTTCTCTATTTGGCTATCCCTATCCTCCCTACACAACAGGTCGAGTCCCCTTTTTCTCCCTTGCTCTGTGCTACTTGTTTCCCTCGTTAAATCTTCCTCCTCTAGCCTGTCTTGTAGTGGCATTAATTTTGTCTTTTTCTTTTGTTTTTCCAGTATTGCCCAAGAACTTGTGAGCCAATCAAATGCAACCCACTTGTCCATTTTGTTCTAGATTCCTTATATGTTGATTGGCCTTCTCATTGCTAATTAATTTCGTGTGTGCTTGACAAGTCCTTCAAGACAATCCCTATGATGCCATCTGCCCCCTTACTTTACATTTGTCAGTAAGAAACTAAAATATGCCCCCAAGAAAAATCCCCCCCAACCCTTAAATCAATGTCCCTTTGCCTCAACCCATGTGCATATATTTTTTTTCAAAATATTACAACATTTATAAAGGTGAAAGGTGAGCAACGCTATTAGAATGGTTGAGTAAATAGCCCTCCTACAGTTCTGTCCTTCATGAAGAAGCTGCATACAACCAACAAAGATTCCTATCAAACTAGCAGTGAGAACAATCATCTCTAGTTGCTAACTGTGAATGCAAATTGACTCATCACCATTATTCAAGGAAAACCACGCCACTTGGAATAACCCATTGGTGGTCCGTAAGGGGCAGGGTTTCACTCCCGCCAAATGCCTCTGGGTCTTAGGCCATTACCCTGTTTCCTTATGTCCGAAAAAACACACTCTTAACAAACCCAAACAATTTTAGAACAGACAAACCCAAAATTAAAATGTTATTTAAAAAAACTATTTATGTTTTATTTAATAAACAACCTAAATTAAAATGATGTTATTTAAAAGAACTCTTTATTTCCGCTATTTATCGTTTATTTAATATATAATTTAGCATAAATTTCGGTGAATGAATTTGGCAAATAAAATGTATCAGAATGGCGTGTGATTCTATATATTTATTTGTGCCATATATTATTTCTATATAATGAATTAGAATGATATGTGATTCTATATATTTATTTGTGTTATATAGTATTTTTTAAGATTATATTTTATTAAGAAAAAATGAACATGAAGATTTTATGTTATATAGTATTTTTTAGATTATATTTTATTAAGAAAAAATGAACATGAAGATTTAATTCCTGTGATTTCTATATATTTTATTTGTGCCATATATTATTTCTATATAATGATTTATTTGTGCCATATATTATTTCTATATAATGATTTATTTGTGCCATATATTATTTCTATATAATGAATTAGAATGATATGTGATTCTATATATTTATTTGTGTTATATAGTATTTTTTTAGATCATATTTTATTAAGAAAAAATGAACATGAAGATTTAATTTCCTGTAGATTACAAATTTACAAATTTTTCTTAGAAGTTTAAGCTATACACTTAAGAGGCGTTATTTTGAGCAATGCCATTTATTTTGAAAATGGAGACATGTTTCCTGTTTGAAATTAGATTTGGTGCGGAGTCTTTCATCCGCTAATAAAAAAGTCTCGGAAATTTGTTAACCCTTCGAGCGATATATAGCGAGGAAAGACGTGAAACTTATACAACCCAGAATACTCATGCTATTTACGCTGAATCCATGTGGGATATTACATATCATACTCTACTAGAAAGAGAGATTACGCACATCACTTGCTTACTGTTTCATTCAAATAAGTAGGATATTTATTTATTCCGGCACTGAGCATTATATATCACACTTTACTAGAAAGAGAGATTACGTACATCACTTAATTACTAATTTATACAAATAAGTTGGATATTTCATTTATTCCAACAATGATCATTAGCATCCAAGCTTCCTTTATCTTTCGATGGCTTTCTATTTTTTGGAAAAAATATTGAGGTTGCATGTTTGGGAGGTTTTTTGCTCTTATTTTTCAGTTTAATTTGCCTAAAATTCAGCTAGGATTTGTTGGAATAACAAGTTTACAAGTGTTTCAGGGATCTTTCAAGATGTTGAATCTATATATGCAGTCAAAAATCCAATTTAAACAACAAAAAACAAGACTTGACAAGAATTTTTTCATGAATCTAACTAAAAAGTCTAAAACATCTAATAACAAGAGATTTGTTGGAATAACAAGTTTACAAGTGTTTCAGGAATTTTTCAAGATGATGAATCCATTTATGCAGTCAAAAACCCAGTTTAAATAACAAAAAACAAGACTTGATAGGATTTTTTCCCTAAATCTAACCAAAAACTCTAAAACATCTAATAATTAAACAATGCCAAAATTATATGATTGATTGAAAAAAGATTTGTAGAATCCAAGTTAAAAATTGCAAGCAGCCTGGCTCAAGACTTTGTGTCCTTTTAAGTGATAGAGGTCATTGTGGGTAAGAGATCCAGGGCAAGAAACATAACCAATCATGTTTCCCAAGAAGACAACTATCTTCATAGTCAAGATGCCCTTAAGAAAAACATTGTGTCCTTTGCAAAGCGAGTGCTTCTTGGGAAATTCATGTGGTTATGGTCATCCGTCCACTGTATGAATTTCTAGGTGTAAAAAATTTGCCACCTATTGATTAGAGGTCAAATGCAAATGCACTGTATGGTAAACAATTTGAAGTCTTTCTCTTTGAGGCAAACGAAGATTGCAATTAGATACTTGTGCATATGGAATGTGATCAAATTTGTCCTCAACATCAGGTTGTCATAAAAAAAACAATTACACAGCTTAACTATCTTTCCTCCCAAGCAAGTAAGCAAACAACCCAAATTAGAGAGAACTTAAGAGGAAAAGTGAAGCAAATCTTTGAAAAGTTCATGGAACCATGGCACACATCTTTGAAAGTTCATGGCATGGTAATGAATATTTATGTTGAGGATAAAGAAGAGCATCTAGATGGAAATTAAATTTTTTAATAGTCTTATGTGCATGACAAGTATAACAATTATTGTTGATATATGAAGTATTGTAGATATTCCATTAAAATAGTGCATCACAACATATTTTATAATATTGTGAAATTTTAGATTATGTAATTTATTTTCTTAGATCTCAAATTAATGATAATTAGCTTATTGTTTGAATTTATGAAATAAATGAAATCGAGAATGAGAAAACCCAGTAAAAGAACATGTCATCCAAAAATGAAAGCAAATAAACCATTCATTATTATAACACTTGTTATAGTTAGGTCATCCTAGTATAAGACACATCATGCCCTCTTTTTCTCCTATTTATTAAATAAAAAAGATTCATGCTCAACTTTGTTATTGGCACATTCAAATTAGAGTCTATGCAAAACTTAAATCAACATAAAAACTACCCCTGTAGTCTCCTACAATTTAGAATCACCAAAAAATAATGTCCATATATTAGTTTCTAAATATAGGTTAGAAGAACTAGCACTATCTACATCTAATATAGTACAATTTTCATCATCAACACAAGTGCAATGAAGGAGTTCAAAGTGTGTATTTGATTCTATATGTGATTCTTATGTTTTGTAATTCCCAAAATTGGTCTCAATAAAATAACTCCCTAAAATTGACTATGTGAATTGTATGGCTTCATCTTAACCCTCAGGTTTAGTAACAATGTGTTTCATGTGGGCTTCCCAATTGATCTTAATATGATTTGACTATCCCTTCCATGGCATCCATAAATGATACTAATCTATGGTGAAGTATTCCTGTAGCTTTTGAGACCAATCCTTACTTAACAACAAACTATAAGATCAATGTCAATAACTGTGGTATCTATGACTTGACCAATTTTGGATTAGAAGCCAACGCAATCAAAATATCCTTAAGTTTATCCATAACCTTTACATATGACTTATCTAATTGTATAATGTAGGTAGAACAATTGCTAATGGTGGCACTAATATTTTAGCAGTAAGAATGGGGCATTACATTGGATAATTCTCTCGAGTCTACCAGGTAGTTATGCACATTACAATTAAATATTTCAAAGGTTAACAAAAAAGGTGGTGTTTTCTACTTCATTACTTTCTTGTTATAGTAGCACTCACGGTAGTTTTCTATTTTGTTTTAGACTTTTGTTTTATATAAGATTTCTATTTGGTTTTGAGAGGTTTCTATTTTACTTCAAAACTAGTTATTGATTTATGAAGTGAGTTAAGTGGTGTTTTGAAGGTCTTCAAGATAAGATCTTTATGAGGAATGCTACAAATATCATGCATTGGTACATTCACTTTTGTCTTCTTCATATTCTCAATAACACTATATTCCATGGTATGTAGAGGTGGTTTGTTATTGTTGTTTTCTTTGGTGTGGTAGAAACTATGACCTTTTTAGGTGTTGTACTAGGCTCGTAGGGAGGAGTAATTGAAGGAATAGGCCCTTTACTTCTTAAATTATAATCCCTTTGAGCTATCAGAGTGGCTTGAAATTACTCCACCACCACTTCCTCTTCCTTCTCATCCTAAAGGCTAAGGGATATGTCCCACAAAAACATGGTTGCTTCATCTGTTTTTTCTTCATATTCAACTTCTTGGGAAGGATTTTCATGTTATGTTTTTTGGTTACAAAGCTACTTCACTACCAAAGTCTTGGAGCTAATCCATTAAGGACATGTTTTCTTAATGAAAGATGTAGTATTTGTCCATCCCTACCTCATCCAAGTTTAGGATAAGATTGGAAGTTTGTATGGGTATCTAGGGCATAATAGCTTCTTTGTAAAGTGGTATGGAAGTTTTATGCTTGGAAGTACCCTCTTTGAGATTCCTTTTTAGATCAAAAACCTCATTTGGATTACTTTTTAATTGAACAAAGCAAACTTTTTAGATCTATGGGATCCTTTTCTTGTGGATCATAATTAGGTTTCATAAGTGGTTTGGAAAAAGTAAGAAGTTTCTTTAGAACAATTGTAATTTTGGTATAATCAGCCCCAGGGTTTTCCATCAAAATTATCATCCCTATCTCTACCTTTTTACCCTCTTTGAAATTTTTAGTTAAAGTGGCCTTTGCAACTCTTTTGACGAACATAGCAATGGATGCATGTAGAGTAGATGTAAATATTCAACTATAAGTTCTTGAGATAGAATGGAATTTGCAGAAAACTTATTAATGGCAGTGGTGAAAAATTGGTTAAAATTTTGTATTCGTTCCTTTTATCACTTTAATAGCTATTAGTTCTTTCAAGAGTGTAGCATGGGTTGATTCATCGCCACATTTGTTAATAAATTCCTTTTCAAAGTCTTCCCAACTTGTGATAGACCCTATAAATAGGTTAAAATACCAGTGGATGTTTATTCCTTGAAAATGTAAGGGAATTACCTAAATAACACATCTTCTTGTTCTATATTCATCAACTAGATGACCAAGTAGAAATGTGTAATGCAATCCTTTGGGAGGCCTAAATTATATGGGCTAAACTTTGGGACTATGTGCTTAGAATGTAAGGTAGATCATGGAGTTGCTTTGGTATGTTCAAGGCATCTTAAGCTCTTTGGGCAAGCAGTAGAGGTTGATTCCCTACCATTTTGGTGTTAATTAGATATCACAAGATCTCACAAACTTATCTATTAGATTCAACTTATGAACTGTAGAATGAGGAACTTGAAGAGTGAGAAGGAGAAACAGGGGAATGGGTTGGTGATATTGGGTTCCAAGATTGTGGGACTTTTTGAAGAGAGTGAAAAACAAAATTGACTTTAGTTTTAACCAAAGTTTGTTATTAAGTATGAATCGCCTTCCCGCTAGCTCTTTTATCTCTATGAAGCAATGGAGTGATGGGAAAACAATTGATTCATTAAGTGTATGCTTAAGTAAGATGGTGGAAAGCGTTAACTTCTTGATTGGGAATACTGTATTGGGGCTTAGTATTTAGGAAATCATGATTTTCAAAACCAATAGACTATCTTCGAAGACTATTTCAGGGTCTAAATTTTCACCTCAGGTGGATGTGTAGTTGTAGTACAAGTCACAATGTTAAGAATCATAATGCAAATTGTGTGGTTGGAATTTTTCTCTATCAACCATATAAGGCTTTCCCTCCTTAATTCCAAAATCATTGATGGGGTAAAATATCCCTTTCAACAATAGGGGTTCTCCCTAGTGAGAAGTCATATTTACACCTCACATTGTTTGGAATAGGTAATTAATCTAGATTTTGGCCTACAAATGTCACTAGTTTTTAAATATTATTTTGAATCATGTAATGTTAAATTCAGATGTAGATAAGATTCCATTCTATATGTGATGTGAACATCTATGCAAAGGTTTCATAACTTGGAGAGAGTAATTAACAATATAAGCAAACACTAAACCTATATCTACTATCTTCAACAAGAGGGTTACTAAGTTAATAAAAACATAGATATAAATAACCAGATGTAGGACATTAAAACAATCTAAAATAAAACAGCTGGTTATGGTCTTATACATATTTCCTTAAACAAACATCTAAGAGATAAATAGAAACAAAAATGCCTTCTTTATACATGGGAATAATTTTCATTATAAAGAAACATTTTTACTACAACTCCATCAATTTTATTTTATTTTATTTTTTTTTCAAGGGAAAAATCGAGCTTTTTATTAAGGAAATAAAAAGTTACATAGCATATGCATTTAAGCATTCATAAAATAGTGAAATCACACAGGGGGGTAAAAGTCCAAAACAACCTATGCAAAGTATGCCACAGTCCCAATCACAAAAAAATATGTTTGTCCAGTAAAAATGGCCTCCCCAATTTGGAGAAAATGGCCCATAATAAGATCACAATTACATAAAACTGTCTCAAAATAACTTATACAAAAGTTACAAAATATACCAAAGTCACCGAGAACTCGATAATGGTGAGAAGGAAAAAACAAAAAATATGTTAGATCAAATTATATATTATATGGTCAGTGGTCTGACACATATATTTTACCATCAACTATCTCAGTTATGCACCATACGTCTAGATCCTACTGAAGACCCTCCTTAGATAGGAGGTTCAATGTTGTATTTTGTTCCCTGTAGAAATGGAAAACAATAATAAGATCAAATGAAATTTAAAAAAGAGAATTTATTCAATGACAGGGATCAAAATGTGATTTTGACATCTCTGAGTATTGTTGAACCAATTTATAATATTCATAGAGTCACCAAGTATTTGAATGGAACAAATCCCCAAGTGAATGAGCCAGCATAAAATAAAACTTAAAGAAAGTAACTCAACATAGTTGTTTGTGCCTGTTTTGATATCGACAAAAGATTTTAGAGATTTGTTTTCATTTACATGTATAACCAGCCCTGATCCACACCTATTCTGAGCATCTGAAGCACCATCAAAGTATGCCCATGGGATATCATGTCTAATCTGTTATGCACTGATATTTCTAATTGACTGAGGGGGATCAATGGAAGGGAGGAGAGTGAACATTGAAGCACATTCTCCAACAATCGAAGAAGGAGAGGAGGAAACTTCCTTGAAGATGCATTTATTCCTTGCTAGCCAAATCCCCCAGGAGATAATTAGAGGAATGTTTTTTATGTTTTCTTTTAAGGTCGTAGTCCACCAAATTTTCCAAGATGCCCCGCAACTTTCCCCATTCCAAATTGATCTAATGCCTAGGAGAGACAATGTTGTTTCCCACACTTTGATGGAGAATGGTCATCTTAGAAATAAATGGCTAACAGATTCTTTAGAGTCCCTGCACAAGATACACCAACCAGGACCATGTTTGTTTTGTTTCTATAAATTGTCCCATGTAGGCACTTTGTTCTTTAGTATACACCAAAAGAACAATCTGGCTTTTGCTGGGTTTTTCAGTTTCCAAAGTAATTTTCTCCACTAGTCCTAAACCTCCCATGCCCTTCCAAGTCATCAAGAAACAATATCCAAACTTTGGGGAGTAATGCCTTGACAAAGCGTCAACCCATCGAAGAAAGTCTAGACAATCCTTGATCCTGACATTTGTACGATGGAGTTCCCTAATGTAATTTTTCCACTCTTGACCCCATTAGGGATCTAAATGAATATCCTCTGCAGATTTCCACCCCTGATGTCAGATTGTAGTTATCTCTGCCTTTGTTATCTGGTTCAAGAAGAACAAGCCTTGTGCATGAAGGGAGTCCATAACCCCTCTAGATAGTGAAAAAGCCGCGTTGCACCCGACCCATGGGTCAATGCCGACTCAAATCTTTTCCCCATTACCAACCTACCATGCAAGTCCTTCTTCCACTAGCTTGAAAGAGTTTATAGTTGCCTTCCAAATGACTGATGCTTTGGAAGAGTATTTTCTGGGCCTGCATATCCAATCATCCATGGGGACCAGATCGATGTATTTCCTTTTTAACACCGTTGTCCATAAATTATCCTTTGTCGGAAGCCTCCACCCTGATTTGGCCACTATAGAGGATGCAAAAGGTTGAAGGTCCTTTATACCCCATCCTCCCCATTCCTTTGGACGAGCAATTCTGTCCCATGCTACCCAAGGTAGCACCACATCCTCCTTTGGCCCAGCCAAGAGAAAATGACTACAAAGTTTCCTAATTTCAGATAGAATACCTTTTGGGACCCATGTGATGGAAACCCAATATATGGGAATGGCAATAAGGACAGATTTAATGAGGACCAATCTTCCAACTCTAGACAACCATTTCAAACTCCATAGTTTGATACCATTCTCAATTTTTGACAACAACAAGTTCCAATCCTGTTTTTTATAGGAATCAACCCCAGGTATTTTAGGATGTCCCCCATAGGGATAAATTCATAGGGGAGGGATGTGGAAATTCTTTCTAAGTCACTTCCTGAGAGTCCTCCATGTGCTATTGAGGATTTCTGTGAATTTATGCTCATTCCTGTAGCCTTAAGGAATAGATCCAAGGAGAGCTTCAACTGATTGACATCTTCCCGAGATCCATTACTGAATAATAGAATGTCATCCAAAAAGAGAAAATGAGAAATGAAAAGATGTTTTGCAACTTCTATTCCTTTTAGGTCACCTCTCCTCTTGGCCGAAAGAAGTAAATGACTTAGCCCTTCAGCATCCAATAAAAACAGCAGGGGAAAAGAAAGGTTTGGTTGAAGATCGCGGATGGTGGCTGCGCGCTCTGGACCCCGCGCCCTGTTGCGCTTCTGACCTTCCCTCTGCGCGCCTGCGCCTGGCAGCGCCGCTGCTAGGCAGCCTTCCCCCTCTGCACTCGCCTGGGCCTCCTGCCCCTTCCTTCCTCAGGGCCTCCTGCCCTCCCCTCCCTTGGATCTTTCGCTGGAGCGCCTCCTGCGCTGCTGCCATTGCCTGCTATGGATCCTCCCTTTCTGGATCTGGATGACCTGATGAAGTCCTTTGCTTCGCTCATCCCTGAGAACGCCTCGGAGAAAATCCGCCCTACAGCTTCAAAATTCATCAAAAAACTCGATGAAATTCCGGAAGTCTCGCTCCCCCCAGCCCTACCGAGGAGAGCAGCTGTTGCGCTTGCAGAAAGAGGCCTGGTTGGCCAGTGCACGGGGCTTTGGCCTTCTCCCTGTACTGTCCAACGCTGGGTAGAAAGAAACTGGAACTCGATGGTCCAAGGAAAGATAGCAATAAGGTTCTGTGGAAGGGGGTTTTTCACCTTCCTCTTCGAAACAGTGGAGGATCGTAATCTCATCTTCCGAAATGGGCCTTACTTTATGGATACTCGAGGTCTTTACCTCAACAGATGGACCCCCGACTTCGATCCTGAGATGGATGTTCCCAACGCTGTCCCTGTATGGGTTCGACTTCCCCATCTGCCGCTACACTGCTGGGGAGATGAATCCGTAAGAGCCATTGGGAACGCTGTGGGGAAATACATTGACAGATCGGAGCCAAAGGAGAACATGCATGCATGCGCTCGGATATGTGTAGAAGTGGATCTGGGAAAAGGGTTACCAGAAGCAATCAAACTTAAAGTCGATCAGTGGACGCACATACAGCAAGTTGACTACGAGCAGCTGCCGTTTAAGTGCAAGGTATGTCATGAATACGGACATTTTGCTAATAGATGCAGTAAATCTAAATCTTTAGACTCTGTTAACACTGTAGAAGCACCAGAAGAAGCATGGGAAATTGTGAAGAAGAAAAAACCAAACCCTCCTTCAGGAACATCCTCGAAGCCCCCCTCTGAAACCCCCATCTCCCCCTCCCAACCCTCTGGAGCCGGCCCTTCCTTCCCTCCCTCCTCCAATCCTTTTGAATCTCTGTCTGCAGAGGACCCTCCTTCCCCTCCCCCTTCCCCGAAAGGCCCCATGGAAACCCCTTCCTCCCCCCTGCAGAGCTCCCCCACCCCAACAGTGGGAAGAATCCTAACTAGGAACAAGTCGAAAGAGAACATCACCTCCACTGATCCCCCAAGAAAAGTAGGAAGGAAGTCAAACAAAGAGATAAGGGATGAGGCAACTGCAAAAGAAATGGCCACGAGGACCCAACAGCCAATGGATTCATATTTAGACAAGACCAAAGGAAGTGGAGAGAAGATGAAAGAGAAATCCGGGGTCCACAACAAAAATGGTAAATGATGATTTTGGTCTCTTGGAACTGTAGGGGGATGGGCTCCTCCCTAAAAGACAACGCAGTCCGAGACCTTCTGATATCAAAACATCCAGACTTCCTCCTACTCCAGGAGACCAAAATTACTGAACAGGAATTCCAAAATAGTATGAAAAGAAGTAGAAATTATGAAGGAATAGCAATGAGCGCACTGGGAGCCTCAGGTGGAATAGGGACAATTTGGGACAAAAATAAATGGAAACTCAAAGATTGCAGGCAGAACAGATGGTGGATCAGGTTAGACATGCAAAGCTCAGTCACGACAGAAGAATACTCTATATATAATGTCTACGCCCCTCCCCACTTCAGAGATAAAGCTTCTTGCTGGGAGTCAATCTCCCTAGACCTTTTGACTGCCCATGGAAGGAACATCTTCCTGGGAGGAGATCTGAACTTAATTAGGAGTGCTGAAGAGAAGATGGGAGGGAATTTCTATGTTGACCCTTCAAGAGAGGCGTTAGAAGAAATTATTCAAACACACAGTCTAGTTGACATCCCTCCCAAAAACGGGCGTTTCACATGGTCAAATAAGAGGACAGGTAAAAACAACATCAAAGAGAGGTTGGATCGGATATTGGCTCAAGAGAGAATAGTGGCTAATTTTCCAAGAATACAAAGCACAATTATCCAAGGCTTCATTTCAGACCATAAGCCAGTGGCTCTACAATTGGACAAAGGGGAAAATATGGGACCAATTCTCTTTAAGTACAACAAAACGTGGGACAACAGAGAAGACTTCAGAAACTTGATAAAGGATCAATGGGTAATGGACATTTCGGGCTCCCCTCATTTCATCTGGGAAACCAAGCTTAAACTTCTTCGTACTGCCATCAAGCAATGGGCTAGGCAATACGCAGCGGAGGAAGGAAAAAAGAAAATCGATCTCCAAGCAAAACTAACTCAGTGGAACCAAGAAAAGGAAAGCGTCCAAGTTACTGAAGATGATCAAAGAACAGAAAATGAACTGTACAAGGAACTGTACAAACAGAACCGACTGGAAGAGGAAGAGCAAAGACAGAAATCACGATGTCTCTGGCTCAATTCAGGAGATAAAAATACCTCTTTCTTTCATAACAGCCTCAAACTAAGGCGAGCAGGGAATAACATTGAAAGGATAATGGTGGATGGAAGGGTTGTAACAGAACAAGAGAAGATCAAGGAAGCAGCGTCCCGACACTTTCAAACTCTCCTAACTACTGATCCTCATTACCTGGAAAACCCGGATTTCCTCAATATAATCGAGAACAAGATCTCAAAAGCCCAAAATGCAGATCTGGACAAGGAGATCACGTCGGAGGAAATAGAATGGTCACTACACAGCATGCCCCTGGACAAGGCTCCAGGCCCAGATGGTTTCACAGTGGCCTTTTACAGAACACACTGGGAAATTATCAAGAAGGATTATATAAGAATGGCAAAAAACTTCTTCACCGAATGCAAAATGGGCAGCAGCATTAAATCCTCCCATCTGGCTCTTATCCCTAAAGACCCTAACCCTCAATCCTTTGATAGATTCCGCCCTATATCATTGTGCAATGTATCCTACAAAATCATCACTAAAATCTTGGAAAACAGGCTTAAAAAAATTCTCCCTTCTCTCATTTCTGAAAACCAAGGAGGCTTCATCCCTAGGAGGCACATAACGGATAATGTAATTCTCATACAGGAGGAAATTCACAGCAGTATGTCTAGAAAGGAAAGGGGAATGATCATTAAACTTGACATGGCGAACGCCTTTGACCGGGTTAACCATTCATTCCTTCAGGCCATCTTGAAGACTTTCGGTATCTTTGAACACTTCATTAGCAGGGTCATGGAATGCACTTCCTTCAACTGGACTTCTCCCCTCATCAATGGTAGGCCCGGTATCGCCTTCAAAAGTTCAAGAGGCTTGAGGCAAGGATGCCCGCTTTCTCCCTTTCTCTATATTATCATGGCTGAAACTCTAAGCCTGCATCTGGAGAATAAACGAAGGATAAAGGAAATAACAGGGATCGATATAGTCCGAGGGTCCAAAGGGATTAACCACTCCCTATTTGCTTATGACACCCTCTTAATTGGAGGCGCATCAAGCCTTATGGCTCAGAGGTTCAAGGAAACGCTGGACCTCTTCCTCCAATCTTCTGGAGGTAAATTAAACAACAACAAATGTATGATCTACACTTGGAATGTCCCAAGACACATAACCCAGAGAATCTCTTTAATCATGGAGATCCCTGCCCAAGGGAACTGGTCCCACTTTATGTATTTGGGGTTGCCTTTAGCCAAGGAAACAATCAAAACTGAGATATGGGTAAAATTAATTGAAAAATTGAGAGGGAAGCTTCAGAGCTGGGGAGTGTATTGGCTTAACTTAGCAGGCAGAACAATTCTCATTAAGGCCATCCTTTCAGCCCTCCCAATCTATCAATTCGCCACCACTCTTGCTCCAGCGAGCATCCATAAGCACATGGAGCTGATAATTCGAAGTTTTTTGTGGCAAGGAGGAAAGCAAGACACAAAAAAGTTCAGCTTGGTCAAATGGAGTAAGGTCATTCTCCCCTTAGCAAAAGGAGGGCTCGGAATTAGAGTTCCAAGGCTTGCAAACATGGCTATGGGCTTCAAATTAATCTGGAGGATTCTCAGTGAGCGAGGTGCCTGGTGGACAGAGATCATCAAGAGAAAATATCTGAATGGGACCAACAGCAACATCCTCACAGAAACCATTATTGACAGACAAAGTACTCCAGTGTGGAAGCTAATCAAAAAATCTCTCCCTCAATTCAAATTCCATATCTCACGAGCTCCGGGCAATGGGAGAGGTATCAGCATTTGGGAGGACAGAATTATGGGCTCGGAGGCTAGAGGATCTCTTCCAAATTTTGGGCCTTTGCAACGATGGATGGAGGCAAACCTCAAAACTCTCTATGACATCTCTCTCTGGGATCAAAGCTGCTGGAAAGGTTGGAAATCTCTCGCCCTCCCCAATGACCTCATGAACATCTGGACAGAACTCAAGTCTTCTCTCATTGGCTCAGCCCCCATAAATAGATTGTCAGATGACAAATTTGTTTGGGACCCAAATGGAGGCTGCTACACGGTCAAAGAAGGCTACAGAGCCCTCCAAAACGCCTCAGCAATAAATAATTGGCCTCTTCACAAGGTAGTTTGGAGAGTTGAATGTCTGCCAAAGGTTAAACTTTTCAATTGGACCCTCCTTCATGGCAAAATTCTTACTGCGAAAAACCTAAGGAAGAAGGGCATCCATGGCCCCTCAATATGCTGCATGTGCAAGGAGGAGGAGGAAAGCGGTAGCCACCTCTTTATAGAATGTCCCTTTGCAAGGTCTTGCTGGAATCTCATTACCAGCCCTCTAATCATTGGCGATCTCCCCAACCAGATCACCCTCCTTCAGAAAAGCTGGGGGAAAAGCTTTCCCCAATCTAGCAAAAGAAAGAACCTAGCTACAAGGATGTGGAACAGTATCCCCTCAAATCTTTGCTGGCAGATATGGCTCGCCAGAAACAAGTGCATTTTCAACAACATGAAGCCAGATATTTCCAGGACTCTTGCTAAAACGATTGCACTCGTTACAGAGACCATTGAAACAAATGGGATAATCCAGGCAGATCCGGAACTGATAGATGCAAGTGTAAAAGAGTGGATGAGCAAATTCAAGTACGAAACAAGAATTCAAAATAAAGAATATAAAGGCACAGGAAATCTGGATTGGAAACTGAGAGGAACTAAGGAAGAAATCAATAACTGGATTCAAAAGCAAAAAAGACCCACCCTCCACTTTGATGGGGCATCAAAAAATAATCCGGGCCAAGCTGGAGAAGGCGGAATTATCAAAGATTCTCAGGGGAAAACCATAGTCAAATATGAATGGGGACTAGGCTGCATGACCAACAACAAGGCTGAGGCCTACAGCCTCCTCCTGGGGACCTCTATCGCTAGAAATCTAGGCCTCCAAAACCTTCTTATCATGGGCAATTCTACAATTATAATAGCGGCCATGACCTCTGGGAAAGATTTCAAGCAAGTGGCCCTCAACAGAATTAAAAGCAGGATAATGGAGATCATCAGAAGTATCAACGATGTCACCTTCAAGCACGTTCTCAGGGGAAACAATACAGAGGCGGATGAACAAGCAAACAAAGCCACTGGCAGGCGGACAGGTCAGGTCAAGGAAAATGATGAAGTTTATGAAAAAGCCATTCCATAGGCAGGCTTTCCCCAATCCATCGCTCTTGCACACAAGTCACCTCAGGAATCACCTTCTGGATACTCAGTCCTCTCCCAAATCTCCCTCCTCACTCTCAAATCCCCTCGGGATCCCAACCTGGCAGCAAAGGAATCTAATCCTCTCTCAGGATACAGGTATGATCACTAAGCACTGTCTCTTCATGATACAGCCTCTGAGTAGCGCAGCCATTCTCAGGGCACGTGATCAAGCCCATCCCCTCTGCAAGCTCTTTGACATCAGAGACATCATTTCTGAGGATCTCTCCCCTCCCAAGACTAGATCCGCCCAGAACTGGATTATGCATCGGGACAACCTCTCTGTTTCTATTTACTGCTGCATTGCTATTAGTCTTCCCACAGTGCATAACAACGCAAGGCTCCATCTCAGCGATCTCTTCAAACGAAGGCTCCTTCCTGAAGCGGCCATCTCATACTGGGTTCCAGTGCTCTGCCACTCGCCTCTGGTAAATGATAGAGTTTGCTCAGTAGTTTTATTTGTATCTAACCTTCTGTGTCTTGATAGTTGCAGAGGCTCCGGCTCTTCTTCGCAGGCTATCTTCTTCATCATTCAGCGCTCACCGCTCCCCTCTCCCCTGTTCTCACTCCTCTGCAATAGCGTTTTTCTCCCAAACCCTCCTCTTCTCCAAGATCCCCATCTCTCCCCTCCCTGCTCTACTTCTTGCAATCTGTTAAGTAACATGGCGGACCATCAGGATGAGCAGAATCCTAAGGAACCAGCAATCAATCTCGACAGGCTCTTCAGCAAAGAATGCACCATGTGCAAAGCCCATACAGTCATGATCAATAGATACGTGAAGCATTTCAATGAGCTGAAGGAAGATTACGAAGCGGATAGCAGATCAAAGCGGAAGAAACTTGAGAAGCAGAAGGAAGAAATCAAAAATCTGAAAGGAAGATGCAGCCACCTGGAGGAAGCTGTACAACAGATCAGATCCCTTACTCAGAGCCATCAAGCTGAGACCTCTACAAGAGTTAGTGCCAGGAGAAACCCTATGCCTGATGATTCGGTCACTCAGAAACTTCCCTAAGAATATATGGTCTGTAAATTTCGTAGGATAGGTGGTTTGTTCGTCAGGCAATATAGCCGTTTTCTTTTCAATTTCAGTCATAGAGACAGAATCGAGGAAAATGGGTCTGCGCACCCGGTTTTGATCCTCTTTGCCCAAACCTCCGATAACTATGTACTAGAACTATGGTTTTGAATTTTATAATACAAAAGTACCCGACTCTATTAAAAAAAAATAAATAAAAACAGCAGAGGGGATAAGGGGCAACCTTGTCTAAGCCCTCTCTGGTTATGGAAAAAAGGAGAGGCAACCCCATTTATGAGAACAACAAAAGACACATTAGATATTCAACCCATAATCCAGTTGATGAAACTAATACTAAGCCAAAATGGGTCATCAGTGGTCTCAGGTATATCCAACTAATCCTATCATATGATTTTGAGAGGTCAATTTTAAAAATCATGCCTTTTTTCTTTGACTTCTTAATGTTGGGCAGCATTTATTGGGCCACCATAATAGCTTTGTGGATTTTCCTGCCATCAAGAAAACCAATTTGTTCTTTGGATATGTTACTTGATAGAATTGGTTTTAGCCGATTCACAACAATTTTAGCTATGATTTTGTAAATACAGTTGCAAAGGGAGATAGTTCTAAACTCTTCAAAGAAGACTGGGTCATCAGATTTTGGAATTAGAGCCATAAATGTTGTATTAAAACGTTCATATATGAAGCCCCTTCTCCTTGATTTTTCCACCACCCCAAAAATCTCTTCCTCAAGTAGTTCAAAGAAATGTTGGAATAACTCCACAACCCAACCATCAGGCCTTGGACTCTTATCTTTTCGCATAGCCTTCAAAATACCTTTGACTTCAATTTTTGTTACAGGGGCCATTAGCCTCTCATTGTCTTCCTCCTCTGCATATCTAGGGAAGAGTTGGGCCACCCGGATAACCTCAGTGATTGTTTTTCCCTCGGGAGATTTGAATAGGTTTTTGAGATGGTCTCTTCCCATAGTAGCCAATTCATTGAAATATTTTTCCTTACCCCCATCAACCCGAATCATTTACCATATGGTGTTTTTTTTTTCTCCCCTTTACATAATTCTGGAAGAATTTGGTGTTTTCATCCCCAGTTGAAAGCCAGATGGCTTGACTTTTGATTCTCCATTGTTCTTTAATGCTATTTAAAATATCCCTCCTCCTTGTCCCTAGAAGTTTTATCCTATCCCTCTTCTCCTCTGTCTCATATCCATCCTCGTCCAGGCTTTCCAACCCTTCTAGTTCCTCCCCAATCCACCTAAGTTCAACTTGCTCCCTAATATTTTTCTCTTTGGCCCAGTTAATAGTATCCACTTTCAATCTTTTTAAATTTCCCATAAGAGGCTGAGCAGGGGATATGATTTGGGACCTATCCAACTGTCTCCATGTATCATTTACTAATATGATGAAGCTAGGTTCTTTGAGCCAACCAAGATTAGATTTAAAGGGGGATCTAGGCTTCTTATTGGGACCTTTCAACTCCATTAAGATTGGAGAGTGGTCTAACTCCCCTCCTAAACCCACCTACTGCCTGAAGCCAGAGGTGTGATTTACAAAGTCCTCATTCAAAAGAAAATGGTTCAGTCTCTTAGCCACCCTGGCATCCCCCACTCTTATGTTCCTCCATGTAGGGGTATTTTTAATAATATTTATGTCTATGAGGCCTCCATCTCTGATTTTGTTCAAGAATAAGTCAGCTAGGGGATCTGCTTGAGCTTGAGGACCCTAGGTTTCAAACAAGCCAAAGAGAAATTGAAATCACCTCCCACCACTAGATTGGGAGCATGCTAAAATATTTTGAAAATAATTTTTTCCAGAATAGTACCCTTTCCTGGAACGGACCATAGATATTGACTAGAGTAAATTTAGAGCATAATTCAGGTGAGTAAACCTCCACCCCCAATACTAGTTTAGAACCCCAAGAATTTTTCAATTTTAAAACACAATATTTGAGACCCAAAGCCAAGCCCCCTGATCTTCCTTTTGCATCAGCAGTCACAAAAGTCCATCCTGGAAAAATTTTCTTAAGAGAATTCATGACTGTTTCACTGGGACCTAGGGTTTCTTGTAACACGATGACATCATGACAATATATATGAAAGAGAGATTTTAAGGCTAACTTCTTATGTTTGCTAGCAAAACCGCAACAATTAAAGGATAACAAGATCATTTGGAAATAGTGTTAGGGGTCTATGCTGCTCTAAGCGCCCCTTTAAGGGATAATTATTTCCCATCAGCTATGTCTAACTTGGCTTTAAATTGTGCCTTAGAAAGACCAATCTTCCTTCCCCTAGTTTTTCAAGGCATAGTATGTTTTCGCAGGCTTCCCAAACTGCTTATGGCTTCTACTCACAAGGCCCTTTTATCCCTCGATCGAAGATTGTAAGGGATTTTCTCAAGAGATAATGTAGGGATAGATGTGATAATAATGTCCATGGAAAGTGATAGACTATCTGAACATGGAGGTTCATTCATATATGGCCTGGAGGGACTAGGCCTAGGGAGTGTATTTAGCAAAAAATGTAAATAATATTGTATAGAGGAAGGGGAATGATTAACAATACCCATCAAGAGTTGGGTCATTTCAATTGTTCTCATGACTTCCTGAGTATGGTCCTACTTCGGCATGTGGGGGATCTCCAGATGTGCAGGCTGGTATTCTTGTACCTCCATCGACATATGCCACGAACCATGTTGTATCTCTATCCCTTCCATATGAACCTTCTTCTCCTCTTCAGGCTGTGCCTGACCCTCATTCCAGATGTCACCCTTCTGTCTTCTCCTCCTTCTATATCCCATAAGGAAACCACGAGCTAGATGACCATGTTTATGGCACCTATGACATCTAAATGGTAAGTGCTCGTAGTCTATGATTTGGCAGTAGGAGTAACCATCAATCTGGAGCTGTATTATTTCAGCCAATCCTTCTCTTGGGTCCAATCTAACCAAAATGCGAGCCACATTCCTGCATTTTGTTTCTTAAAAAGACATATCGACTTCCACGTAGAGACCCAAAATACTTCCAATAGCTCTGAAGACATCCTCTCTCCATAAGTGCAAAGGTAATGTCGGTAATCACACCCATACGAGAATCTCTTCCACTCTTTCTCTATGTGCATCAAAGAGGGGCATCCATCGGTTAAAGAGTATCAACACAATACCAAAGCACCAGTTGCAATTTAAAACCCATTCGAATATCTCACTATTGTTGAAACAGACCATGAAAAAACCTTTGGCTAATGTGATCACCTCCACGACTTTTTCTGGTGCCTCACCCCAAGATTTCTCTATCCACTCTGTGATGTATTGTGTAGAGAAAAATTTCCCTCTCACTCTACCCACCAACATGAGCTCCCTTTCTTACGCTTTGATCTAGCTTGTTGACCAGTCTCAGCTAAGCCTGTAAGGGATTGTCCCTCTCGTGCATCATCATCCTCCTCCTTAAGCGGCCCTAGCCACTCCTCCACCTATTCCAACTAGGTTATTGAAACCTCGGGTTCTTGAATGTGCGCTTTTGGTTCTAATTCTAAATCCGATGGGATCTCCCCCACCTACTAGGATATGTATTCAAGTGGAGTTTCCTTATTGAACCCTTAGAAAATAGTTCGAGGACCGCTCACATGTTTCGTCCCTTTTGGGCTGAGTGGTAAGCTGAAACAACCCTCCTTTTGTAACCATTTTCCCTCAGGAATAACTTCACCCTGCGCCGCTTCCAAATAATATGACCGCTATGTGTATGGATTTGAGGTTATCAGTTGGCATTCAAACCCTCAGCTAGCATAGATGCAATTCAAAATTTTCCTTGAAACCATCTCGTTTTTCCACTAGCCTTTGATCAGACAAGCTTTCAACCCTTCATTTCTTCTTAGATCACTACTAATAACGATATCCTCCAACCCTCCTGACAAAAAACCAGATGCAGGAGTTTTCAGAGAACATTCAGAACTTACTTGGATTTCCATTTTCCCCACTTCTGCCTAAACCATAACAAATGTTGTTGTCTCCAAGCCTTCCTAAGGTTGATGTCAAAGCCCCTAACAACTGCCCTTGGACCACCCATTTTCCTTGCTTCCAAAAACACTAAACCACTCGCCGGATTCCACACAAACATTTTGGCTCCCATATTTCCATCTAGAGATCTAGTTGGAAGAGTTACCTTGGCTAGATTATGCTTAGTTGGATCCAGACCCTAGACTGTGAGAATATCCTCCACCTCCAGCTCCAGGTCGATGAATTCTGATGGTTTGACCATGATGCCTGCCTGAAAACTGATACGGTAACAATAACGAGAAATGGTAACAGTAACAATAACATGATACACAATAGCTCTAACGGTAACGTGATACACCATAGCTCTCGACCCTAAGGGATAGGAGAGTGTTTGAACAGGTAAAGAAAAGAGAGATTGTCGCATCTGTCGGGCAAACTAAACTATCACGTACTTAGATAGCGATAATCGCCAGGAGGAATGAAAAAGAGATAAGAGTTTCCCATATGCTTCCAGATGTCTGGTTATTGCCACCATTCATACACCTTGAGATGGACTTCATCGATCCCAAGACTGTGCCCCTTCAAAACCCAAAACCACTTCCCTCTTTGCATCCTCTCCATAAATTCCTCCTCTAGTTTTCGACATCCCACAACTCCAACACTTGACAGGTAAATAGAAGAAATTCCACATACTTCCACATTCTCCCAAAATGGCTTGGCCAGTTCCTCATTAAAGTTCTGCAAAGAGGTGTCACCAATGAAAATCCCCTACTTTCTTAGGAAATGTCACTTTCATGGAACTCTCTCATAAGTTCTCTCAAGAAACCATTATTTTTATGAGCTTTTTTATTCTTTCCTTGAAAAACTATCTCTTCAAACTTCTCTTGGACATGTGGTGGTTTGATTCCACTTCATAAGTACCATAACTTTGCCCCTTAAAAATTACTACTTTTGAAATTTATTCACATTTACTTTTAAGTATAATTTACTTCCCCATGAAAGGCTTTAGTCATTTTCTCCTCAAAACATTTCAACATGAGTTTTGAATACAATTAATTGTTTTTAACAATGTTGAGTATGGATTCCTTTATTTATATTTCTTGTTGTGCATTCTTGCCAACTTAATGCTTTACATCTTGTTTGGATTTATTATCAACTTCTTGGTTCTTTCGTGCCTCTGCTTCCTTCTTTGGAGCCATATACATGTGTTTACATATTCATTTGAACAAAATAGTATACATGATACATTACTAAAACTTGAAATAATTGCATGGTTATAACATGTTATAGTAATTCTAATGAATTTTTCTTTCAAAAATAAAAAATATCCTACCTTGATTTCAATTACATCTTGCATATATATTGTAAAGCTCATTAGTTCTCTTGAATAGGGATTGAGAGACAGATTGATTAAAAAATTTGGCTTGATCGAGGCATTAGAACCATAATTTGAAAAGTTGTTGGAAAAGGGCTTGATTGGAAAATTATGGTTAATTCATCAATTGGTTTGATTATTAAAAAGAAGAAAAATACAACCATTAACGACAAAAGGGTCCAATTTCGAAATCAAGCCTGATCTAAGAATCAAGAGCATAATCTTAATAAAAATATGAAACATAGGTCTAATTCAAGTATTAGGCTCGATTCAAGTATCAAGGACAAAATATTAATGGAGAAAGGGAAGAGAGGACCGATGAAAAGATCAGGTTCAATTCCACAATCAAGGAAAGAATTATTTTGAAAAATAGAAAATGACTTTATGAAAATATCAGAGCCAATTTGGAAATTAAGGAGAAAAATAAGAAAGATGCAAATAAGATCGAATAATTAAAAAACCGGGCCTAATGGAGAGATTTAGGGTGAAAGAAAATTCAACCAAAGAAAATGGATCAATTATGAGATTGGGCCCTATTAGAAAAATGGGAATAAAAAGAGAACTTGAATGGATAAAAGGGCCTGATAAAGAAATCAAGATTGATTCAAGAATTGAGGTTAAAATTTGAATTGGGAAAATAATCACTAAGTGAAAATGAGGAAAGAGTAGATTGTTCCAAGGATTGAAACTCCTCATATAATAAAAAATAAGGTTAGAAAAATAAAAAGCCATGAGTGCGAAATCAATATTTAAATCAAAATTAAGAAGAACACATCACAAATAAGGAAAAGAGGGCCTGATCAAGAAATTAGACCCAATTTTAAGATTGGTCGTGCAATTTGAAAAATAATTAAAATGATTCTCAATTTGAGAATCAAGGGTAAAAGGTCATAACAAAATGGACCTGTCAACAATGACAAAGCTTCCAAACATTTACAAAGGCTCAAATAGATAGAGAAATTGGCCATGTGTAAAAAGTCCCGAGCATTGAAAACCTCAAAGATAAGTCTTGAATTTAAATGCAATTTGCCATGAAAACTAAAGGAAAACTAAACCTCAAAGCAATGGAAGAAGGGGTCCCCAACTTTTGAGAAATCAGGGAAGTTGTTGAGGCTTCAACAAGAGCCCATAACAAACTTATGGAGAGGAAGAGTACACAACAAATACTTGAATGCATTTTTAACTTATATTTTTATGTAGAGTTTTTATTTATTTGCATATTGATAAAATTGGATATTAATTTTAGTATCATTTAAATTTGGGAGACAAAATTATGTTTTACTATCATGCTCAATTTTTTTCCTACTGTTTAATAATATGATTGTCTAAACTACATTTTTTGTTGTTAATGTAATATATAATCACTATAATGAAAAAAGGAATGATAACTAAACTAACTTAGTGAGTATGGATGTTTTATTTAAAAGTAAGAAAGGATGAGAATAAAGGAGAGAATATGAATGCCACTTTTCATGGTACATGTGTAGAGAAGGATGGTGATGCCATATATGTTATTAAAAATGTTGGCGACTGTGTGCTCTATGAGGTTATTTGCATTAGAGGTCAAATATTTTTCTTATATAAGGGAAATTTAATAATAAAATTTGAATTGTATTTTATTAATAAAAATAATGGAAATGAGAATTCTAATGCAATGTTAGGAACTAGGAAAGATTAAAGAAGTTTATTAAATGTGGATTGAGCCCCTCACAATGTTACATGTGCTACGATATCTCAAGGATAATAAGATCATTCTTCATTCATTGTTCATATGCAATCAATATATGTGTGTGTGTGTGGGAGAAAGATAATCATGATCTAGCATGAGATCCTTGTTCTCATATACCTATGGACAATGGGAAAAATGCAAGATTTTGAGTGAGAGTATGGGCCCTTATACTTGGTTTTTTCACTTGGTCAACTTAACTAAAAGGGACCCAAATAAATTTCATAAGACAAATGAATCCACATATTTTAATATAAGATAAAATATTTTACTATTTTAAAAGCATTATTTCCAAAAAATTGCAACTTAAAGATATGTTAGGCATTCAATATGATAAATAAATCTTATTGTTATGGGGAATGGATGTTCATACTCTTTTACAAGTAGAAGGTTATACATTTAAATATAGATTACCAACCAGTGTGGGTGCCTTCATCCCACCCTTTCATCACACTAAATTTTGATGACACTTGAAAACGTGATTGAGGGTGTTTAAGGATAGGAGATATCTCAAGAGATGCTAATGGTTACTTGGGACCCTATTATGTTCATAAAATAGGTATTTAAACTAATAATGAAGTATAGATGTTAGTACTTATCTTAGGCTTTACGAATTCCTTAGAATGATTGTTAAATCCCTAATTATGAAAGAGTATTTTATTGTCATGATAGAGAAAGTTCAAAAGATGCATCGATTAAGGGAATAAAGAAACTAGAAGTTCACCAACGGTTAATCTATGAGCTATGAGACACCCTTCACTAGGTTATTTAAGTGGGGTTCTCCCAATTATTTTGAATGACTTAATTTGAATAATGTTCAAAGAGAAGAGAATGTAGTGGAAGATGCTCTTGTCAGTAGAGGGATAACACTTCAAATGAGATCACAAAAAATTTCTAAGACATCCACTTCTGGCTTGAGTCGATGCTCTTCAACCCAACCATATTATTAAAAAATAATGGACTCGTGCCATTGGTAAAATATGGGAACCTCAAGCCCAATGTCAACATAAAATATCTAAATACTAACATGACTATGAAACATAAAACTAATATAACCATAGCCTTGGACAATGGAATATTAGTCATTATGTTTATATAATATTTATCAATTGTCATTCTTATAATTCTAGTAGGTTCACAATGAGAATAGGATAGGTTAGAGCATATAGGATCAAAACAAATAAAATGACCTTACCTTGAATGATGCTTTACATTACTATGTTATCACATTTATGCCAAGTCCATATCACTTTAATTGTTACAAGTTACATACCACTTACCTTCATTGTGGGCCATATTGCATTCACTATTACAATTCACAACCCACTTACCTTCATTGTGTGGAAAATAATAATTGCTTCTTCTATCTCATTAAGATCTTGGAGGATAACAATACTTCCTCTCATCCATAGTGCGATCATCTGGTAGCTTATCAAACTTCAAACATTTAAATCATATCATGTCAATTCCAGCTAAAATATGTCTCATCCTAAACAATTCGATAAATAGTGGTAAAATCAACTTTCACAATATCTTAACCATTCTATTCAGATCACATTTGGTGGCACCTCAAGGATGTATTGACTAGTGCCATATTAAAAGGTCAATTAACTAGTATCATATATGGCTATAGCAATTTGTACTTATTTATATTACATGATAACCATGGAGAAAGATCAAATTTTGTTTCATTATAGTTATGTGTATGCATATGGGAACGATTGGATGCCAACTTTAATCACATTCAATGAAATTTCATCATGATCAAGGTTTCATATTAGTATTTTCTCTTTAAGGGAGCATATTAGGGTAGAATGGAAAATATAAAATATTTAGGTCACTCCTTGAGTGTACAAGTGGTTAACCTTCAATATTATCATTCTCGAGAGCTATTGAGTCTAGGAAGGTCAAAATTCCTACAGGATAATATCAAAGAACAATACTTAAAAGCACATTTTTTTTTATAACTTTACTTAGGAGTCTATAGTAAGCATATAAAATTATTCTATCTTCTATCATTATTTTTTCCTTCCTTTGAGATCATATTTTTTTGTCATGTCATCTATATCTGGTCTTTCCTTAAGTTGTTATGTGGATAATAGTGTCCTTCCTTGCTTTTTAGTGGTTCTTTATCAACCTTGTTATTTTTATACTAAGCTATTAAGTCACTAGGGTTAAATACTTTGTTACAACAAGTAGGGGATGAATGCTTTGAGAAAAAAGTTCTTAAAATGCTCAATGTACTTTGTATTAAAGGCTTTGAAAGGCCTTAACATTAGGGGTGCACACTATATGTTAGTAAGGCACTGAAATATTTGACTAACAAAAATATTTGTTTTTTAATAAACACTTTTAGTCAACATGAGTTACTAGAAATTTATTTATTTTTTATTTTCAATGGAAATAATTGCATTTTCATGTTATAGAAGTCACCCTTTGGATAAGAGGCTATGAGCATGGTTTTTATATTCCACCAAAGTTTTCCAAGGCTTGCACTTGGCTCCACCCATTTTTCACAAGCACAAGCACACATGAGCATGAGAAGAAGCATTAACATGTCAATGGAGAGACTCAAACCCCAATGATAGAAATAAAAATACCCTCACTTTCAATAACTATGAAAACCACCATTAATGATTAGTGGAAATGTTCATTATATAGCTTTGTTAGCTCCCAATTTATATTAATAATATCCTCAATTAGTGTAAAGGCTCCAGTTGTGGTAATTTTTCACCGTTAGTGTGTTCTATTTGTCATACATTGTCACATTCACCTTACATTATAGTTACCTGGGGAGCACTCCCACACTACTTTAGTGCAATTTCTTTACACTCCTAATTTTTTTCTTGTTGAAAAGGGCTACAAAAGTATTATGCATTTAACACTTTCCTTGTTATTAGATGATACCCCTATTTTTAATTGTGTAGATATATAACCCCTACTCACATTCAGCATGAACTTTAAATCCTCTTTTACATCCTTCTAGGAAAGCCTCTAGCAATGGATGATAGGGACAAGAATACAATTTATTATTAGAATCTTTTGATTGAGACTAAGCAACTGATCAAATCCCCGAAAGTGAAGGTAGATACTTTGAGAGAAAGGATAAAAGGGGAAACATTAAGGTAGGAAATAATTCTAATGCTTACATAGTTGCATCTTGTGACCCACATATAACACATTGAACTCCAAAGCCTATTCATCAATACCCATGCACACCAAGCCAATAAAGTGGACTACGTAAGAAATTGTTGAACACGACATTGAGAAACATTGTGACGATATTAGAGACTAAGTATTTCAAATTATACTTTAGAATTTAGAGGAACCACAATTGAATGTTGATGTGGAATAGGATAAATTCCCTATTATATACTTTTCCATATCATAAATCATTAGGATCATAGAATCCTTTTCCAAGCAATGATGGAGGTAGAATAGGATCCTAGAGATACTTTTACATCCATAGTTAAAATTATTTAAATAGTCCTCAAAATTCATTGAGATAAGTCATACTTTGCTCCATTGGATTAAGGAATTTATCCACTCACACGAGACACCCAACCTCGCTAGGAAACCTTATGATTTTCTTCACATCCATCCCCTCATAAAAGGTCTACTCTAACCAAATCGTCATCAATTTCTAGAAAACAAGCAAGAGATCTCCAATCTAAAGAAATAAATGAATTCTATAAGAAACAATAATGTTTGCAATCTTTTCATTTTTGAAATTATCAAACACTAAGAACTTCCATTTCAAACACATTTACATTGCTCTATAAACTACTATGATTTCCACTAAAACAATTCATCACAAAAAATATTACAATATTTTGTATGTTATTGCCTTAGACCTCACATTTATTATTATTATCTTAATGATCACATTTATGAAAATAATCAAAACCCATAAGAATGAACAAACAAATGAATATAGCACTCCCACAAATGAATACAAAGATGTGGCCCAAGAAACCTAATACAAGAGAAAACCCAGCTAAAAGGTGAGGCATGTGCTATGTTCTCTTTTTCTTGGTTACGAAGGTTCAGGTACAAAGAAATGGGCATTCACTATGGGGTTGTCATGGACATTGTGACATAAATGGTTGCGATGCAATCTTATTCCTAATATGTTATTCTCTAATATCCCACTCCTAAATGCTTTTCTCAATTATGGAACAATAAAAATACCAAAATAATGGAACCTCATTTCTTCTTAGTGGCATAATATTTAACATAGCCTAATAATTATGCAATGGAAGGGTTAGGGTTTTTGCAGGCCTCGACCCTCTAAGTGTTAATATTTTATACCATTTAGAATCTTATTAAAATTACACATTTGATAATCCCTATATGTGTGATTAATGGGGGTTTACTTGCCATCCTCTTGGTACCATGGCGATAAACAGGGTCTATCAACTTGCAGGAGGCATAACTTCCACATGCAAACTCCAATTGAGGAAAAAATTTCAACGTTGGAAAGCTTTCAATGTGCAAAAAAAAATTGAGGTACTAAATCTATGCTCCCAAAGATTTACCCCCAAAAGTGTTGTTTTATTCCTCAAACTAGCTCTAGAAGGTTATAGACCCTAACTCACCAAATTATGACCTAGACCTAAAATGGGCACTAAAAGGTATTTTCTTCATTTTTCCAATGAAAATGTACCAAGATAGGTGAAAAATTATATAATTATCTTTCCATATCATACCTCCCCATTTAGGGAGGTTTTGTTCCCCAAAATATTTTTCTAAATATCCTTTATCTTCTTCCTAGAGTATCATTTGGAATTTCCTAAAAGTTATCCTTTCAACACTATCTACAAGAGTTTATGCTAGTCCTATCTTGCAGTTTTGTACTTCTTCTACAACTTTGTATCTTTTTCCAAGTCTATGCTGAGTCATTTATGGTAGGTGGGCTTTGTTTTTTAGTTTCTTGATCCAACATGGAAGGCTCGTAGAGTTTTAGATTTCCACATTCACTATTAAGTAATTGTTCATATAGAAGGGTAGAATAAGTTTATATACATTATCATCCACCTTCTCCAATACATCAATAGGACCATACCGTAGATCCTTGATATTCTTACAACGACCCCATGATCGTTTTTTGTTCAAATGCAACCAAACTTTGTCTCCCAATTTGATTGTTTTCTCAATTATGTGTTGATCATGTTGGGACTTATACTTTTCCTACAAACTTTTTTCAATGTTTCATGTACTTGTAAATGGATTTGCCTATTCTTTTTGACATTTTTTCTCTTTTCTTTTACTGCATCTCATGTGGAGTCTTTCCTCACTCTTATTATCCATATACAAAATCCAAGGGTGAAGGTGGAAATACCCATAACATATTTCAAAGAGACACTTACTAGTATATGTGTGGACCACTCTGATATGATATTATTAAATATAAATAAAATTTCCATCCCATTTTTTGGATGCTTTTGATTATAACTCCTCAAAATTTGAACCAATGTATTGTTGAATACTTCTCTCTACCCATCTGTTTATGGATGGAAGTTACAAATCTCTTTAACTTGGCCGCCATCTTCTAACAAAGTGTAATCCAAAAGGCATCAAGAAACCTGATATCCATATCAAAAATGATACTCCTTGGTATCCGAAAGTGCAAATTTTTTTCCCAACACCCAAAGTTCCCTACAACCTTGGAGGTGTGAGCCTCTATGAGAAGTTGTAGCCCTTCACCTTTAGGGACATAAATCTTTTTTAGGTTGTAGGCAAACCCATTCTAGAGATATATTTAGACTTACCATTACCTTCTTATACATAAATTTGGCCTTGTAGCTATTGAAACCCCTATTTAAAGCTCTCATCTTCTATGTATGCCTATTTGTATGAATCATGGGTAAAAGGCTCCATGTGCATAAGAGTTCCCAACTTTTTTGGATGGCCTTAAAAGAACGTATGCAAAATTCTTAGTGTTACCCTTCTTATATTTGATGACTAGATGTGACCATTGCAAAAGATCCATCCATTTGTAGTGCCTAATTTGCAAAATTTGACTTTGGGCTTGTAAATACTGTAGTGGTTAGTGATCAATGTGGATAATGGGTTCCTTTCCCATTACATAGTGCTTCCACTTCTTAAGGTAATAAATATTCTTATCATATCTAGGGTTCTTTAGGATTCCACCTTGAAACATTTCAGAATGACAACATACTACCTTAGTTCCCTGCATCAAGAATACTCTTTTTGTATATCCACTTGCGTCCATCTCCACTTCAAAATTATTTTGTAAATTAGGCAATGAAAGAGCTATTACTTGCCTAATCTTCCATTTTAGCTCATCATAATATTTTTGTTAATTATTTACACACTAGAAACTCTTATCACTGGTTGTTATGGCATGAACTAGTGTAGCTAAAACTGAAAAGGATACTGTGAAATTTCTTAGTTACTATGTTTCCCCAATTAAGCCCTTAACCTTAGTGATAGTAGTGGGAATTGGCCACTTAATCCATAAAGAAGGGACTTATAGCTCACTCATTTCACTGACATAAACCCTTAGTGTGAAATCGAAGTCTTAATATTTGTTCTTCCAGTCTTGTACATAGAGCTTTGTCTTTAGAAAGGCTACTAGGCCTTTGTCCTTTTCCTTGTATAAGATTTTTTGCTTTGCGCTTCTCTCCTTGGCCAATAAGATCCAATGAGAATGAGAATGGAGCAGGAGATATGGACAACAAAGGCATGAGGGGAGGTCAACAACCATGCTACTTCACTTCTCATACCTCAACTTTCTCTTCTATTCAATTTTATTATTACATTTAATTCTTTATTTTCCTCTCACATTATCATTTTTTCTCATTGAACCTTCACATTTACATTGCTCACATAGTTTGTTGACCTTCATGCATTACCAATTTATTCTTGCAAGTACTGAGTCTTACAACCATTAGTTGGTTTGGATCCATTTCATATCAATATTTGTAATATCTATATTGATTTACCCTACACCAATCACATACCCCAAATAAAATAATGACCACTCATCAGTCTCACATATCTTAAGTTTAGCCAACGACTAATTATTTTTCAAAGTATTTAGCAGTTGAATGATATGTAAAATATGCTCTTCTTAAGTAAATCTATAAACTACGATATTATATAAGCACACTATCACAAAATAATCTAAAAAGGGACACAATACATCATCCATGAAATGCACAGATGTAGTTGGCACATTACATTAACCAAGAGGCATTACCAATCATTTATATAGTCATCCTCCCTTATCTGGAAGAAAAACTTCTAGGTATCTTCTTCTTTAACTCGTACCTGGTTGTATCTTAATTTGAGATCCAACTTGGTGAAGTACTTGGTATGTTACAACTATTCTGGCAAATTATCAATCCTAGGTAGAGGGTATTGATTCTTTCTCAAAGCTCTCTTTTTGATACACAATCCTCAAGTCCCATTCTTCTTGGGTACTGTGATGATAAATGAACACAAGGTGAGGAGATTGGTTGGATTACTCCTCACTCCAATAATTGTTGTAACTATTTCTTCTCATTGTTTACTCTAGGATAGATTATCTATACAACCCAATATTTGGCAGTGGGTATTAGGTAATAACTATATCTTGTGGTCCACTTCCCTCTTAGGTGGTAACCCTTTAGGGTCTTGAACACCTCTATATTGCTGAAAAACTCTTGCAACTAACATTTATACTCTTTGGTACATCCCTCCATAGAATAATTTACTTTTATTTATTCATCACCTAGGTGATTCTCTCTTAATAAAATCAATACAAACTTCCCACTATAATTGATCAATTTATTGGCTTTGTTAGCACCTACTAGAAAAATCTTAGATTTACCTTTCTGTGCATTGATGATGGAAGAGTTCCCATCCTTGATCAAGTGATACTATTTTTCTTCGCTCATGAAGATTTCATCCCTCATATACATGTGCGGTCTCCCAAACACTACACCACATTCATCAAGTGGTACTACATCTAACTCTACTTCACCAAGATAATATGCACTTATAGAAAAATCGATCTTACATTGTTTAGTGACCTTGCGATTTGTATCCTTATATCCATCCTAATGGATATGGGTTAGGATGGTAATGAACTTCTATTCCAAGCTTGTTGACTATATATTTTGCTATGAGGTCGGCCCGTGAACCAAACTTAAATAGAGAATCCATCTTCGTATTTTT
>APFE030201359.1:1611-21117 GCA_000404065.3 Pinus taeda
AATAATAACAATATGGGGATAATAGGGGCACAACAATATTAATAAGGGGTACAACTACAATAGTAATGGGGTAATCACTAGTATTATAGGGACCCAACAACTGTGTTTTCGCTCCTGTAGAGTCCGATAATGCTCCTGTAGAGCCCGATAAGCAGGGAGTTCCTGAAAATGATAGAATTCGATTGTTTCGAAGCTCTGGAGGTGGTAGGTAGGTTGCTACAGTTGAGAGCACGTCAACACAAATGAGAATAAAGGTGGTGAAGGCAATCGACTGCAACATACTTAAGCTTACGAGAGAGTTCTACAGTGATGAGGTGAGGTGGAAGGAAGGGTACGTTACCCTCATTCGGACTGTTGGTCCCCACTACAGTGTCATCATGGAACTTTTGTGCTGCCTGTCGCAATCATTTCCATCATTCCCATTGGATTCTGCCACTACTTGTTTTGATATTTTTTCAAGTTGACCGAATACACGTGCTGAGTGCACCTACGGAACGTTTTTTGATCTGGATGAGGGTGGCCAGTTAGCTGGCCACCGATCTAGTTCAATCTCGACCATCTCATTTGTCCATGTAGTTTTTAAATTATACCCATGCAACAGAGGAACGGGTTTAGTCACTTACCTGTTAGTTAATGATTGTGTGCTATCTTGCTATTGCATGCTTAGACTTTGGCGTTCTATCCATGGATTTCTGCTGCTGGCACCCATGGCTTCTAGATTGGTGGCTCAGCTACCTTGTACAGGTGATCTTCAATCAGGATCTGGCTCCTTGCACGTTATACACATCTGTGGCTGCACTGACCCTGCCTCTGGAGCTCAATTTTTAAGAGGATCAGCTGCTACAGGAATCCTATAGGAATTTCTGTAGCTGCTTCTCCCTCTAAAACTTTTCGTTGAGGCTTGAGCAAGGACTTGAGAGGAATCCAAGGAATATTTTGATAGTCATGGGAAAGCAGTTGGTATGCAATAGGTAAGAGTTAAGGATGTTGCTTGTTTATTTTTTATTTTTCAAAAAAACCAAAATAAACAAGATTTTTGTGTTTTATGTGCAGGGAAGAAAGAAGTGAGTGGAAAAGTAGTGGTGCAAGTATGGAATGGAGGGTTATGAGGATGAATGGCGTTAGGGGGTCCATAGGTCTTCTGGACAAGTTTCTAGACCTTTGATCCTTTTCTTGACTTGATTTCGAGCTCTCTGTGATTTCTACAAGAGCCTCCTATGGAATGCACAAAGCCTCCTGTAGGATGCACAGTTTCCAAAAAAAGTGAGACCAGGGACTGGGAAAAGACAATAACGATGGAAAAAGGGTCTATCAGAGGTGTAATCGACTTGGGCCATGTCCCTTTTTCTTTTGTGGCCCTCCTGCAACCTGCAATGCATTCAAAAGAAGTTAATTTTTTGTTTCTATTTTTTTCTCCTTTTTTTTTTGAGAGAGACAGCTAGGGCGCCTCCAGGAGTTTTTCACCCTACCTGCCTACCCTGGGTGCCTCCAAGGGGAGGTTTTCACCTAGGGATCTTTATTCTCCTCATTTTTTGCTTTTTTCCTTTATGTTTTTCTCTTTCTTTACTTTTTTACTGAGCTGCCTCAAGAGAGGTTTTCAGCCCCAAGGATGTGACTCAAGCGTCTCAAAGAGGTTATCACTTGAATCCTTATTATTCTTTTTTCCTTTATTTTTTTAATAAGTGGTTGAAGTGGAGGCAAAGGCCTGCTCCACTACCAATACTATTTTACTCAGTTCTTCAATGAATGCTTGCTTGGAGAGGGATTTCTTGTACATTTTCAACCTATGCCCATTGAAAAGCATGGGGATGGGTTCCTCATCAATAGTCCTGATCAGAACTGAGCCATTGTCATTGCATCTTTCTATAATGTATGGTCCCAACTATCTGGTCCATAGCTTGCCCTTGAAATCTTTGTACCTTGAGTCATACAACAATGCCCAATCTCCTTCTTGAAATTACTTCTCCTTGATGCTTCCGTCGTGCCATATTTTCCTTTGCAGCTAGATTACTTCGATGTGGAGGGGTGCATGCATTCTCTATTCATCCAATCCATTAAGCTAGAGTACCCTTTACCTTTGTGCATGGCTAAGATCTAGGTTCAGTTGTGCTGTCATCCTTAATGTATGGCATTCAAACTCTATTGAAATTAGAGCCTTCTTCCCATAAACCAATTCATAGGGTGTGAATCCAGTGGTGGTCTTCCATGTGGTATTGTAGGCCCAGGTGACCTCAACTACTCGATCTTCCCAATATTTTCTGCTGCTGCTCACTACTTTGGTCAAAATTCCTTCTAGGGCTCTGTTGGTGACTTCCACCTGTCCATTAGCTTGTGGATGGTAGGGGGTGGAAGTCCTGTGCTTGATTCTATGATGTGTGAGCGGGTCTTCAATAAGATTGGAGGTGAACTGACTTCCTTGATTTGTGACTAATTCTCTTGGATATCTGAACTTATAGAAGACATTCTCCCTCAAAAACTCAGCTACTTTCTCTTTGGTTGTTGCCTTAATTACCCTTGTCTCTGCCCATTTTGTCAAATAATTGGTGCACACAATGATGTATTGTTTCTGGTTTGAAGGAGGGTTGATAGGACCCACAAAGTCCATGCTCCACTTCTCAATTGGCTTGAGAGTCACTTGAGGCTGTAAGGGCATCTCATCCTTTGGAGTAGGTTTCCCCATTTGTTGACACTGATCACATTGGCTGATATACCTCCTCACATCTTGATGAAGAGTGGGCCAATAGTAACCCACTTGCAGAATTTTGAAGGCAGTCCTCTTTGCTACAAAATGTCCTCCATAAGGCCCATCATGACAGGTCAAGAGGATGTCAAAGACTTCCTCCTCCCTAACACATCTTCTCAGAATCTGATATGGGCCAAGTTTGAAGAGATTTCCCCAAATCCAAGTGAAAGGGGCACTTTTCCTCACGACCTTGCTCTTCTCTTTGGAGGACAGGTGTTGTGGGAACTATGCAAAAACCAAGTAATTCTCTATATCAACAAACCATGGGGAGTGTACTGAGATAGTGAACAGGTGTTCATCCAACATCTGATCATCAACCATTCGTTCTTCACCTGCAAGTAGATTTAGTCTAGACAAAAAGTCAGCAACAACATTTTCTTTACTAGTTTTATCAATAATGGTTAAATCAAACTATTGTAATAAGAGCAACCATCTAATGATATGAGCATTCACATTTGGTTTATTCATCAAATACCTAATTGCAGCATGATCAGTGTGTACAAAGGTCTGATAGCCTGTAATGTAATGTCTAAATTTATTTAAGGAATGGACAACAGCTAGGAGTTCTTTCTCGGTCACCGTGTAGTTTAATTCTGCCTTTGACAAATTCTTACTTATAAAGTATATGGCATAAGGTAACTTTTCATCAATTTTCCCTAAGGCTACCCCTATTTCTTTGTTTGAGGCATCTGTGTGAATGTGGAAAGGTAGGGCCCTGTTTGGACCTCTCAAAATTGGGGCGGTCACCAGTTTACTTTTCAAGGTATCTAAGGCTTCCTGACAATTATCAGTCCACATGAACTCGACATCTTTTCCCAAAATGCCAAACAATGGTGAGGCTAGCTTACTGAAGTCTTTAATGAATCTTCTGTAATATCCCGCTAAACCCAAGAAACTTCGGACATCCCTCACCTTTTGAGGAGGTGGGACCTTTTGGATCATGGCTATTTTGTTAGGGTCCACCTGCAATCCTTGCTAAGATATTGCATGACCTAGCACGGTCCCTTCAGTCATCAAGAACTTGCATTTTTCTAGACTGAGGGATAGGTTCATTTCAATACACTTGTCCAAAACCTTTCCTAGGTTAGATAGAGCTTCTTGGAAGTTAGAACCAGAAGGAGTAAAATCATCCATATATATTTCCATCGCATCATGAACCAGTTCGGAAAAGATACTCAATACAGCTCTTTGGAAAGTGGTGGGAGCATTGCACAAACCAAAAGGAAGGACCTGATATGCAAAGTTACCCCAAGGGCAAGTGAAAGTGGTATTATATTGGTCTTCCGGGCTAATTTGGATCTGATTGTACCTGTTGAACCCATCTAGGAAGGAGAAAAACATTTTCCCCGCCAGACCATCTAACACCTGATCTATGAAGGGCAAAGGAAAATGGCCTTTTTTGGTGGTGTTGTTTAGTTCCTGATAATCGACATGGATTCTCCACTTACCATTTTTCTTTGGCACCAACACCAAAGGAGAGACCCATTCACTATCGGAGATGGGGTAGATGAATCCTGCATCCAATGGCTTTTACAATTCTTCCTTGAAATGTCTTTAAGGGCTGGATTCATCCTCCTTTGGGGTTGTCTGACTAGTTTGCGATTTTCCTTAATGCAAATGTGATGAGTACAAACTGAAGGGTGCACTCCCTTCATCTCATTATAGTTCCAGGCGAAGGTAGCCAAATGTTTTTCAATAAACCACACAGTTCCTTCTCTTGGGAGTTGGATAGGAGTGAATTGATTTTCAATGTTCTTTCAGGGCCGAACTCTATATTTTTAACTTGGAGAGAGGTCGGGTCGGCCACACAGAGATCAACTAAAGGATTATCTTGGGTTTTTTTCCCTCTTCTAATGGAAACATACTAGGGGGTGGATTTTGAATTAAGTCTTCAATGATATCATCCTCAGTTTGTGGTTCCTCTCCCATGGCAGCTTCTACTGCATACAGCAGTGTAGAATAGACTTCATCTTCATCTTCCTCCTCCAACCAAAGAAGTAGGATCATGTTCTAACAATAGTTGGGTAGGAGGGTATAGGACTAACTGCTTGGACATATGCCCATTCTTAATTGTCATGTTCCCAGCTCGATAGCTGATGTAGGCATCTGTGGTAACCAACCAACGTCTTCCTAGAATGAGAGGATACCCAGTGAGCTTTGCTTTCGGCTGGAGAACCAGGAAATTAGCAGGGTACTCCCAAGAGTCGATAGAGACCATTACATCTTCCACAATCCCTTCAAGGGTCACGGTGGAGCAGTCTGCTAACTACAATACTATTGTGGTCTTTCTCAGGGAGCCCTGAAGGTTGAGCTTCAGCATAATGTCCTTTGTCATCATATTCATAGCAGCCCCTAGATCAATTAGGGTATGGGGAATCATGGTGCCATTGATGTGAACATCAACTACTGGGCTTCTAGGGTCTAGATACTTCAAACAAATTACCTGCCCCAACATTAGGTCGGACAGTTGTCCTATGACATTCATGGTTGGGGCATCTCTCCTGCGCCTGCCTGGATGCCTGAAACACTTCTCTCTGGTCATTTTGTTTTATATAGGCACATCCTTTATGGCTTGGAGAAGTGGTATCTTAACACATAGCTGTTTCAATTCTCCCAGAAGTTCAGTTTCTTCTGGGGTTGGTGTGTTGTCCCGATAATCTCTCAGGGAAAGGTGGAATTTATTTTGGTTCACTTTCCTCTTTATCTTCCTCATCCTCCTTAGGGGGAGACTGGTTATCTGGGAGAACCTTCCCAGATAGCAGGTTATTCTCCTGAATCTCCATAGCATAAGTTGGGCATGCGGGTTCCCCACTATATACTTGTTGAGCCTGTTTTTTATTTGGGTTCGGGTTCGATTGAGCAAGCATTTTGGGTTGCCTTGGTGGAGAAGGAGGCAATGGTTGCGGTTGAGTAGGTGGTGGAGGAAAAAGAGTGGGAGGAGTGTTGTACTGGGGCCTCCATCCCTGATGAGGTGTATTCCATTGAGGCTATGGCTGAGCATAGGAGTGGAATGAATGAGTAGCTGATTGAGCATGATATTGAGGTGGATTTGACCAAGGAGGGGGTGTGGACTAGGAAGGATGAGCATGGGGACCCCAAGAAGGCTTGGAAGTGGCTTGATTGGGGTTGTAATATGCATGGTATGTCCCTTGCATTCCCTGTTGTTAAGGTCTAGGTCCATGTGGCCTCCTTTGGTTCATGAAATAGAGTGGTTCAGTGGCTCCTTCAGCACCCTGGTATACAGTGTTAAGTCTGGGCAAGGAAGGGCACTTATTTGTAGGATGATCTTCTTCACATACTGAACACACTTCTATAGAGTTCAATGGACACTCGTTCCTAGGATTCCTTCTGGTGAACTTAGGGAAAAAAATGGCCAAAGCCCTTTCTGCTTCCTCTTGTTTCCTTTTGATATGCAATGTATCCATTTGCATGGCAAGATTCTACATCATCTCGCTCTTGAAATCTTCCAGCAGATTTCCAAATTCTCCTTTAAGGGATGAAATGGATGAGGAGGTACTGGCTATGGGTTAACTCCCCCTACCTCTCTCTCTAGCTTCCCTAGAATGGTTTCTAAAAACAGTCTTTATGTCTTCATAAGGTAGTTGGTAGATGTCCCCCCCAGCCAGCAAATGGAGGGTGTCTAGAAGGTCTTCCAGGACTCCTCTGAGCAAGACCAACTTCAAAGATTTGGGGTCAAGTGTGCACCTGGCCCTTTTATAACTTAGCTGAAACCTCTCTTCATAATCTTCCAAGGATTCATCGCTTCCCATGGTCATTCAGAAGATTTCTTCCTTGGTATCTTTTGACCTACAGTAGTCCCAGTATTTGTTATTAAAGGCTTGTTGCATCTGAGCCCAAGTTGTGATGTTGTTGCCAAGTAACCCCATGAACCAACACAATATTGCATCCTTAAGGGTAGAAGGAAACAGTTGCAACTTCTACTCATCTTCTACATAGTCTTAGGTTCGACAGATAACAGCAAATTTAAACAAAAAGGTATCAGGATCTTCGGTAGTCAACCCATGGAAGTGAGGTAGGGTTGAAGAGCTTATGTTCTTCATTTTAGTGTCCCCATTTTTCTCTCGGATGGGAAAGGTACCCTCTACTCTTTCTCCATTCCCCCTAACGTTTATGTTTTCATCCATTGTCTCCAGAGGGATGGTTTCTTCCTCATCTTTTGCTATAGGATCTTTGTATATCTTTGGTTGTTCACCTATAGGTTCTTCTAGATCACTGCCATCAAAGAAGAGAGAAGGGTGGCTTTGTGATGTGGTGGGGGTGTTGGGTAAGAATTTCCCTGGATTATCTTTGTCCCTACGAGGCGAAGGGAATCTCTTTTTGGGTGGTTTTTTCCTTTTTCTTGCATGTACCTGCAAAACTGAAATTGATTGAACAAACAAATTGCAACTACTAAAGTGAACTTGCTGAAATGAAATGGCAGAATTGAAATGAAAGCAAGGAAATGACTAATCTACTGGTGCTAGAATGGAAATTGCAGAATTAAAATGAAAACAAGCAAATGACTAATCTACTTGTGCTGGAATGGAAATTGTAGAACAGAAATGAAAGCAAGGAAATGGCTAATCTACTTTTTCTGAAATGGAAATTGCAGAATTGAAAGGACTAATCTACTTTTGCTGAAATAAACTACTTAGCAGAATGTTGTAGTAGAAAATAGAAGAAAGCAGTAATCACAAAATACTCTGACGCTTCCCTGGCAGCAATGCCAAAAAGTGGTGAGCACTAGTATTGCAGTAATAATGTTGCAACTCCTAGGGCTTCCTACTTTACTTTTATCAACCCGGTAGTTTGTAACAAACTTGGAAGTGACGGTGTTGTATGCACAAGTACTAGCTCTTACTGCAAGCTGTCACTTGGTCAGCTAGTGCAAGATCACTAGGAGCTCAAGCCAACTTCTATGAGTTTCGAAAAGAAGCTTTTAACTGTGATGAAATAAATCTAACTCTACAGAAACTATTCTACTTGTAGAAGACTAAATTGTAACGCAAACCCTAGCAAACCCTAATTCTTCCAACTAACCCTACTTTTGCAAGAAAAGAGATGAAAACTGATGAAATGAGTGCCATTGACTACTGAAAAGGTAAATTTCATCTATTCAGGCTATTTCTGAAAGGAAATGAGAAGAAATTTTTTTTTTTTTTTTTATGTTTTTATGTGAAATTATTATGCTTGTAATTTATCTGTTTGTGATTGTGGCAGAGGTTTGGTGGCGATGGAGGGTGGATCTGGTTTTTTTGGGGGTGTAGGAAGGTGTGGAGGATTCCTAAGAAGCCTCTAGAACCCTTCTGAAGACTTCCCTTGCAATCGGATCTCGAAAAATCACGTACAGGAAATTCTACAGGAGGCTACAGGGGATCTACAGGAGGATCTACAAGAGGATGTCGAGAGTTATTTTTGGAGGTTTTGAAGGTGGAGAAATGGTGGGAAAGGGCAGCTAAAGACTAGAGGCATGTGTTAAGGTGTTTGGAGCTTGTCAAGGAAGATCAGGAAAGAAGAGGATGGTTGGATTTGTTCAAATGGCAAGAGGGAAGCTTATGGAAAAAATGCAGAAATTAGGGCAGATTGGTGAAATGTTGCGAATGACATGGGAAATCTATGAGAAGTGAGTTGATGCTGACTGCTTCATGGATGTATGGTGAGCAGAGGTGTCCTATAAGAAATTTTCACATCTACTTACAAAAACTTATCAAAGAAAGAACTAGCTATACCATGAAAACAGAGATATCTCTAAGTGACCTAATTTCTGACCTAGAAACAGAAAATGTTGAACAATAACCATTGAACAGAAAACATGCAAAGAGATCTATTGTAAAAATAGGAAATGATCTTGGCAATACATTAACTTTCAAATCAAGTCATCACACTAGAAATTGCATGGAAGAGCAAAACTGTGTTTTTGGTGGCAGCAATGGTGCCATGACCTCAAATCATGATCCCAGGAAGGGATAAAAGAGATCAGGGCCTGTTTTTTGCCCTTTTTTATCTTAGCCTATCACTGTGTGAACCTACTTCAACAACTGAAACAAAATCAGCTATGCAAACCATCAAAAGCAACCTAATCTAAACAAGGTAAAATGCATTCATGTAACAGCAATTAACTTATGAACTGAGGAAAAAACATATAAGTACAAGGAAAGAGGTGTTGGGAAGCTTGGGTTGGGCTCTAAACCAAGTGCTTTAGCCCTCTGAAAGAGATCAGTGCTAGCTCAAAAACTGTTTCATTTCCATTATCAAAAATAAAAGTCACGTTACATAAAATGTCCTTAAAAAGGAAGCTCGAAAATGATCTGAACTGGAGCTGCACAAAAGTGCGAAAATTTTACTAATAACTGGCTAACCTACTGAGGCTCTAAGCCCCCTTACTTATACAAATGGATTCCTTTAATAGCCCTCCTAAAATCAAGGATCTCAGCTTCCCAAAACTGCAGATAAACAGCAGTCCTTCTTTACTTGCTCGGTTGCCCCTTGGATGCACTAATGTGGCTACTTGTGCTCCGAGTTTCTGATGGATAATTCGAGGTAAGTTTTCATAAATGAAAGGGACATCCCCTACAAATCCTCTTCCCCATTTTCCTCGAATATTGGATGCCAAATGCTCATAAATCCTTTGACTTTGTCCAAAATTGACCAAAAAATCTGCATAAAGCACACATTAGACTTCATGGCATAATGACTAACCCAATTCGCTCTATTAGCATAAATATAATAACAAACATGCAATAAAATAATGATAATTGTGTATTAAGTCGAATTAAGAGGCAGAATGAGCCCATATAATTACCCATGTATGGGGCTCATCACTTGGTGAAATGGAAAATAAAATCAAATATCAAGAGGTTGGTTTACTAATGCTTATTTCATAGGTGTCTTTGGATAATATTACAAATTATTGTGGTTGTAGTTGAGATTCAAGAGAAACTTTCAAATGCATCCTAAGAGAAATAATCATCAAAAGGGAGATGATTTTTGTCCTCTGCCATGAATGCTAAAAGATTGTGTCACATGGGGGAGAATGAGAAAACATTGATTGATCATAAGGAGAGTGAGCATCAGTGGAGAGATAGATGTATCCCTTTTCCATTGATTTCAAAGGGGGAGAATAGGCCAATATGATTTTTGGGTGTAGCATGTCAGGAATTTCCATCAATGCTAAAGGGGGAGATTGTTGGAAATTGGCAATGTTATGTTGGCATTGATTTCAACCTCAGTAAAATGATGTCAACCTTTGTGCATGGATGACATGATTGTTCTAGAGGAGATTCCTGGCATTATTAGGATGCCACTTGGCATTTCTGATATCTTGCAAAGGGAGTGAGAAATGATAATGTTGTAGTTGAGTGTTGAAGTGCCTTGCCTACCCCAAGAGTTTAAGCTTGGTTTTGGAGCCTCATGAGAGTGGAACCTTTAGAAGAAACTCAATTTCAAGCAATTTCAAGATCATGGGGAGTGCTAGTAGTTGAATTCTCTAGTTTAAAACCATCATAGTAGCAGGATAAGTGATGAAGCTAAAAAATATTATAAATGTGATGGTTGGATTGTGTAGGATCCGTAAGCATTTTTACCTCAAGAAAATTACCTAGATGCTCCTGCAAATAGTTGGATAGGCCTCGAAAATATTTTTCCAATAGTATATGATAGCTGCAAAATCTCTCAAGGGATCAAAATTTATGTTAAGATGAAGTTTGGCATGGTTCCATGGGCCTCAAGGTTCCAAGTAGAAAGGTGACATGGTGGAAATGGATAAGTAAAAAGGCTTTTTTAGGGCAAGATAGTAGATGGAGGGTGATGGATTTGGCATATGTAGTTGACATAGAAATCTCACCCTAGGAGCCACACTAATGGTTGGTGTGTGGAGGAAGCAATCCTGTAATAGATAGATTCTAAGAGATAGACATATCGTTGTCAATTGTCAAGTAAATTATAATCTCTCCCCAATACTCTTCTATTATTTAAGTGTTATGGAAATCCCATAGTTAATGGAGGCCTTGAGATGGAGACGGAGGTTGAAAATGGAAATTAACATTGAATTCTCACCGATATCCCATTTTCAATTAACATAGGAATTGTTCACCAAACACAAGTGTTGTGGGATTTACGATTACGGACAAAAGTATCTCCCCTAGGTCGATGGATAACCTAGAACAACATAGAGAGAAGGAACACAATGTGTTTCCTTAAAGTAAATAGATGACAGAGTGAGGCCTGCCTGGAATCCTTCGCACACTTCGCTCCTTTAGCTTGGAAGCTCCAATTCCAGCTCTAAATGCCAAAATTAGAACTTGCACAGTCAGATAACAAAAGCCAAGAAACTATCATATCTATGCAATATCATCTAAGTACTTTATTCAATAGATCAACATGGTCTTCAAATAAGTGAAATAACAACATCACATATAGGAAAAAATGAATTATTTGCATTACTATAAATTGAAGGAGATTACAACCATAAGTAGCAGTTGATCTTGTAGAAGAGCTCCTCCAAGTTGTTACCTTGTCCTTTCCTTGTCACAATATGTGCCCTCAACCACCCTAAATGCATGATATGATGACCACTTACTACATCAACATAAGGGCATAATCACTCTCCAAAAGCCAACCCCCAACCACTTAGTCGGCTAGGAATATATAGATAAGTAGGGTACGTTGGGAGTTCTTATCCAATTACCAATATAGGGTAGGAGATCCACCTTTGATGGAGGGATAGGATCAAAGGATAAGTGGAGAAAATCCAATGTAGGGAAGGATAGGATCTGAATGTTTTATCCAAGGTAAGTAGTTGTAACAACTTCTGGAAACTCCTAAAAGGGGAAGCTTCCGGAATCCAGATCATTCTCCTTGATTTCTAGAACCAACACATGTGCAAAGGGGAGCAACCTATTGGTGACCAACACATACCATAGTGGAGCAACCTACTAGTGAACACACCCTAGTGGGATTATAGGGAGTGTTGGTCCTCAAACTGGCTCTGATGATGCAATTTAGGGCTAAAACTCTGGGGGATGAAGGGAACATACTTAGGGCTTTGTGCAAGATGGTGACAAGGGGGAATAGTATGTTGATTGATCCCATTATGAGGCTCACTGATCGGATGTGACAAAATGGCCTATAACAGAACGACCCCTAAAGCGCAAAATCATAGGTGATGACTCAAGTGCTTTGCCTTGTGACAAGCCAAGATCAAGGACAATCGGCGAGCTTCATCTATTACAATACATTTAAAACATGAAAACTTTTTTTGTTGAGTGAAGCATACCCATACTTATCTCATAATCTAATAGAACATGTACAATGATCAAAATACATGTCCACATATGCAATTGGTGGACCCATGACTGGTTGATTATCTATATGATCATGGCCATCATACATTGTGATCTTTGTATAACTCCTGAAATCGCAACCCGGATGGATGAAACTAGATCTGGGGTCTTCTATCTCGTTCACATGACCAACCAATGTACAATTCTAACCATGTGAATCAATGAGCTAGATTCAAACATGGTATACACCATATGATTACTAATCAATGATGTAAGTCGTTAATAGATGTGAGAGAAACCACTGATGATGTTAATGTCTCTCAAGGTATTATAGTACAATCTATATGGTGTGAATGAATGAGTTGATGTCAAACACCACACAGAATCTTTCAGTCAAAGGCCAATTATGTAAACTTGCCACTGAGAGTGAGGAAAATTATCATTGATGTATGCAAGCACCAAGGTAGCAAGGGGTGTTTCTAAGTCAACTTCCTGGATGATGTGCTGATGTCGACAGGAAGCGACCTGTCGTAGGGGGTCCTTGATGTATCCCTCATCAACAACATGAAATATGTATCATGATTGAGACAAAATGATCATAATGACATTGATATGGAACTGGATCAGGAAATGCATACATGAAATTAAGGCTTAAGAGTATTGTATATGATATCAACTGAATGACTTCTCTTGAACACAACGGCGACACTAGATGGAGTTGGCGGCATTGACCCAAAATAAAAATGGAGGTTGTGAAAATAGTATGATAACCAAAAGACGAGAAGATTTCCCAACCCAACAACCATGGAGATGAAGTGGAAGAGTGGCGTGTTCAAGAGCGACTCATTGCCATTAGAAAAATGGAATCCCTTGTTTTCCCAATTTCCCTAACCATACTGGTCAATACCTATTTATTTTTTAACAAGCTTGAGGAGGATAACATATGCTTGATCTGTAAGTTCATCCTTCGGATGAATCCCTCTAGTATATTTAACAAACCTTAAGAAGGAGTGTTTCGGTGTTGTCATGTTCGACAATTCTATCATTGTTTGATGTTTAAATGAGTCCAGTGAAGGTAAAACTCGAATTATTTTTCATGTTTAGAGAGCTTGAAAAAGAGATGAAAAAGAAAACTTCAGATGTAGCTTTTTGTAGGTAGTCCCTTAGGTCCAAAAAGGTAGAACAATACCCAAGAGAACCTCTTAATGATGTTCAACTAAGATATTCATTTTTCGTAGCTAGTCTATCTCAGTCCAGAAAAGGGTTAAACTTATACTGAGTAAATGTATTTTCATTTACTTTTACGAGTTCAAAAAGACAAGTGCTTGGAAATATTTTCATATTTTGGGAGTCTAAAAGAGTTGAAAGAGGAATTCAGGGGGGTTCCTTTTTTGTAGGTTTAAAGAGCCAAAAAAGAGATAAAAGTGAACTCTATGGTCAAAGTAACTTGTTCAAACATAATGAAAACATGCTAACAACTATCATCCTACTCAAGACACCACAAGAAGGATTAAGCATACATGTTTCATGGTAAAAATGAATAATATCTAGGTCAAAACATTAAAAATGAATAAAATAATGAGAAAATGACAATAAATATTCAAGATGACTTGTCATTTTTACCATTTCACATTTTACCTTCAACAATGAGTATTTGATCCATTTTTCCCTCAATCTTCTTCAGCTGATTATGGCCAATCCAGGGAACCATTTCAAGTGTCTTCACTTCCAGGTAGGAACTGAAACCTTTCCTTATATTTATATTGTCCATTTTTGTGTTTTCATGCAAAGTTATTAATGTTTTGAGGCCCCTGGGGTTCATAAAAAATTCCCTCGGACCAACGCACCCCCCATGTCAAAAACTGTGTTACACCTAGGTAGAGGCGCAATGCTTTGGTAGACATTGTTGGGGTGCATTGGTTGCATTTCTCTAAGTTTTCTTTCAGTTTTTCCCCAAATGTTGTCAGGATCTTGAGCCTATATTTGGTCAACCTACTTCCAAATCTTCAATGCCTTGTGGTCTCTCTAAAGCCTTTGTTTGGTTTACATTTGTGTTGTTTACCTTTGGTAAGAATTGGTTTTGACTTTTCTTTGTTCTCATCATTTGGTCGCTTACAAACTAATTTCATTTGATTGTTGGTCACTTGGATGAATTTTTGTTCTAGTCCTCATTTTGAAAAGTGTAATTGAATTAATAATTGAACATTTGCATCTTAGTTTTATTCATTTTGAAAATTAAGTGTGGTGAAAAGAAAAAATTTGCATTGACATTTAGGGTTTTGCATGTGCATTAGCATAGGAATAGTTGCATCGAAAAGCAAACTGAATCTTGCATCTTGTTTGTTGCATATTGTGTGATGCATCTTGATTGTTCCTTCCCTTCCATAGCTAGATTTTCATTGAAAGAGAAGGATTTCTATTTTCTCATGCTAGGTTTGCATTTTAGGATATTCAAGTGACATTCATGGTGAGCCCCAAAACTGAAACATAATCAGAGATAAACATTAAAATTTACTGAATCAACCTAAGGAGAATTTGTAACATTAACACAAACATTTAGAGGTCTAGGCTAGAGACTTGTTCCGACATTGTTAAACGTAAAAGTTGGCGTTGTTTGCTAGCATTGCATCTCGGGGGTGAAATCGTGTTCCACGTATGTGAGTGTATACGATCACACTCCACGTACCTTCGATTATATTGGTGGTGTTCCACGCACATAAAGTATATGGGAATGCTCTCATCAAACGGTTACGCATTAGACAACACTACTACAGACTTCACTCCCACATATTGTCATGTATATTTTTGGATTCCCCAATAGGTTTCTATCCATCCATAGGTAACTGAGTTTGTCACCTTGTATACCATGATACACCGAACACAAAATTCAGGGAGATTGGCTATCGTACGTTAAGTGCTTAGTTTTCCAAGGTGTATATTGTAGTTCATGGTTGCTTGGTAATCCTTTATGCCTAGATTACCCTCTTTTTTATTTATTTCCTTTTATGTTAATAAAATTTATTGTCCAACGTGAAAGAAAAAAATCCCCCTCCCCTTCATTCACATAAAATACAAAATAAGCCTCCACTATCTCCAAAGGCTACTCCTAACCATCATACTAGACATAGGAAAAAGAAAACTATCGAATTGGGAACATTGGGAACCACTTTTGGCCCTCCTCCCGATATTGATCAACTGGAATCATTTGTCTCTTTGAGTTCCAAACCCGAGATTACATATGTTCTTGTTAGTGACACTCACACAATTGAAATAGAAGTCCCTAAAACTTTGTTACCTAAGGTCATTCAATCAGATATCTCGGAGTCTGAAGCTTTATTTCCAGAGGTTATTGAACTTGAGAAACCTCAACCATATTTACTTGAGTCTTTGGAACCTTCCTCCTTTCTTCATTTGTCTCAGGGAGAACCAATATATCTTGGGCCTATCAGTGAACCTCTTCCATATGGACTTTTGAGTATTGAAGAGATCCCTCAAGAAGAGCCTTGTCCTTATCAAACTTCTTTCATCCCCTCAACCTCAAACACAATCTCCTTTACCTGATTCTTTGGGCCTATATGCGGATCTCTCACAGCAATCCTCCTTGGGATTGTTAACCATGACTGGAATTGATTCAAACTCCCAGCCTGTGTCCACCACTATGGTGGAGACATCAAGTGTCACATCCTCATCTATGTTTGTAACATCACCAAAAGCTCATTTGTATGGTGGCCTGTGTATCCTACCTGGATATCAATCATTATCTGGTACCTTTTCTGGTGTGGATTCTAGTCCTTAGACCTCTCCCATGTCATCCAATTAGGGAATAATGTTTGGTACTTCTCTTATGAATGCCACACAGTCAGCTCCTCTTCCTTTATCCACACCTACAATAGAGTAGCAAGTTTGCCTTTATATCAATGGGAAAATATACCCTCAATAGCCCAACCCTCCTTATGTTGGGTACCCTCCATCTTGATCACATTTTCCTCCATCATCCCTTCCTCCCATGGCAGGGGGGAAACCTGTTGTTGGTATACCATAATATGGTAATCTGCCTAGTTATAGTCTTCCTTATCTTAGAATGACTACCAGTGTTTGGAAACCTAATTTACCCGTTCAACCTTGTTTATATTGGGATTGATTGTTGACCCATCAATGCATGTTATGATGTATCATCTATGGTGCTCATCCAGTTCACTTAATGATGATTCCATTTGACTCTGTCTTTTCCAACGAACACTTATAGGAACTGCAGCTAATGGTATATTGAGTTACATAGAGTGTCATTTCACGACTTTAGCACTTTAGCCACTACCTTCCTCACACGTTTCCAAGTTTCCCATCATATATGAAACTGGAAAAAAAATATTGACTAACTTCAAACAATTAGACTCTACTCACATTTTGGATCACATTCCTGAGTGGAGGCATCGTTGCTAGTTGGTGAAGACCTTTTTTTCCTGATTAGTTGTTAGTGGAATGGTTTGTCAAATCTATGTTAACTCCCATAACAGAATATGTGGCCAAAGGTGGAGTGATGATCGAAGAGCAAGTTATTTCTTGTACTCAGTATTTAGATCCGGTTTATACCCAATCGAGCATGTTCTATGATAAGGTACCAAATTCTGTGAGACCCTCAAATATTGTTCCTCCTCCACCTGGTAAATAATCTCATGTTGTCAATGGCATTATAGGTTCTTCCAATTCCCAGTTGATGAGTAAACCATCTAGTATTGCTCTTACCACTCCTGCACAAAGCCCTCCATCCCATCCTCTACAACTTCTTCTTCCAAGATAAATGTCATCTCATATGATAAAGGTAAGCCTCAATAGCAACTTGGAAGTAAGAAGAAAGGTAAAGGGAAGAAGAAGAAATATTACTCGTTGTTGTATAAGCAAAAAAATCCATCTTCTGATGAGAAATGAAAGCCTCGATACCCATGCTTGATTTGTGATGAGGATCACTTCACACGTGATTGTCTGCACCATGCTGAAGTGAAATAGTTTCTTAAATCATCCACTTCTCACACTATGTTGATCAACTTGTTTCTGAATCAGGAGACTCATATGGTTTCCTGGGATGCCTCTTCCTCGAACACAGTTTTAATTCTTTCCTCCTCAAAGCTGAAATTTGATGTCATGGTGATCACTCAGAATAAGGACTATGGTAATGTGAATCCACCAAATAGTTAGGCTATTGATCAACCTACCAGTTCAGCACTACCTTCATCTGATCCTATTCCACCTCTAGTTCCTACGAAATTGACTATCAAGCCTCTGAAAGGTGTTATCCATATGTCTACTTTCAACCCTTGTTCGAGAACCTCTCAAAATTATAATGTAGTTGAAGACTTGGCTCAGTCTTCTTTAGCTATGTTGACTCTTAAGGTGTTGAAAAACTTCCCCACCCAAAATAAGGCCTTGTTGTCAATTATCAGATGTGTGGATCCATCGGATTCCAACCTAGTGTTTTTCTCTCATGAAAACTATACCCCTCGACTTCTGGCTTAATTAGCTTTTATGATTCAGGTCGTTTTCCATGGTAAGAACATTCATTGTTCTATTTTTTATGAGGGAACCTCTACCTACATCATTTCCTTGTCCTGTTGGAAGGTGATTGGTTCACCCAAACTGAGTCAACCAACCACCACATTAAAAACCTTTGATGGAAGGACATAAAAACCTTATGGTATTTTGAATTCCCTCCAAGTGGAACTAGGGGGAAAATCCATCTCCATTGAAGTAGAAGTTATCAGTGGACCTCTGGATTATAATATTTTGTTTGGACATACATGGGTTTATGCTATGCCTATTGTCACTTCAACTTACTTCTGAATGATCACCCTTCCTCATAAAGGACATATCATGGCCATAGATCAACTCACATTTTTCTCCTTTGATTCCAATGTTACTAGAAGTGTCCCTCTTGTAGGGAAATACCTACATTCTTATCAGCATTTTGGAGTTGGTTTATTGAAGGATTCATCACTTATGGGAACCTTTTCACTCCCTCCCCATCCCCTTCCCAGATCCTCCCCTTTGGTTTCTTATATCAACACAATATCATCCTCTACGATCCTAGATGATCCATGGATTGTACCTAATGAAACTAACTTCAAATTTTTTGGCAACCGAATTTCATTTAGCCTAGTCAAGCAAGATGAAGAATCCATATCCTTGTCTTGTGCGGCCCATACTTTTTCTTCGATCAATTGGGTAGATCGACCACTAGATTATGGCACACCCTATGATCCTTTCTCACGTATATTCTCTACCAACGAAAGCATCATGGAGATCATGATGTCAACGCTGCATCGTGGAATGAACATCACCATTGTTCCTCCTTCTTAGATACCACTGAAGATAATCTCAGTGGTGCATACCTACCTAATTTTTTCAAACCCTTTGTAAGTTTTGTTTCCATTCATGAGATCGAATTTGAAATGAACCTTTCGAATATCAAAGAAACCATTCTTCTCGATATTTCGATTAAACCAAGAATAGTCAAAAATTTATACATCAGAGAATCTTGTTCCTCATCTGAAATCAAGATTTATTGAACTATTTTTTGTGATTTCGGAGATTTATTTTCCTAGACATAGGAAGAAATGTTAGGTCTCAACCCAAACATAGTAGTGCACGAAATCAAGATGTATCCCGATGCCAAACCTCTCTGGCAGCACCTCCATCCAGTCCATTCTAAGAAGGCTTCTGGGATAAAAGTTGAAATAGAAAAGCTTCTTGAGGCTAGTTTCATATATCTTGTTTCTTTAACTGATTGGGTATCGAATGTTGTCCCTGTCATGAAGAAATACGCCATAATCCAAGTATGTGTCGATTATCAGGACGTAAATCAAGCTTGTTTGAAGGACAACTACCCAACCTCATTTATTGATGAGATTGTTGATGACTATGCTGGCTATGATATTTATTCATTTATGGATGGATTCACGAGGTATAATCAAATCAACATTCTCCTAGCAGACCAACCTAAAACCGCATTTATTTATCCCTGTGGTACTTTTTCTTATAGAAATCTCCCTTTTGGTTTAAACAATGCAGGGGCCACGTTTCAATGTGTGTTATAGACATTTTTGGGCACTTCAACTCCAATCATAAATTTCCATAAACTTAGGGCTCCTATGTCCCTAAAAGTGTTGCTTCACTGCCTAAAGGAACAAGGTCAGCTGATTACATCATCTCCCAGAAGTTCTCCACTAAAAACTGCTCATAAATGGTCAAGACTGGACCATACTGAAAACCCAGTGCAGAGGGTGCGATGCATATCACCTTCCCAGTGTATAGGTTGCGATGCATACTGAATGGCTCCTCTGTAGGATGCGATGGTCGGGAATGGACAAATGGCAGGGACTAAATACGAGGTGGAAGATCATGGAATCTTCCAGAAGCTTCCCCTCTCACACTTGCCTCTCTGTTTTCGACCAGGGATGAGTAAGAGATCACCATTCTCCAAGTGGAAGC